>CM040929.1:9100910-9123410 GCA_023029165.1 Gobiocypris rarus
TGTGTGTGTGTGTGTGTGTGTGTGTGTGTGTGTGTGTGTGTGATGTGTGAGGTTTAGGGGCAGGGGCAGTGTAGGGGGATAGAAAATACGGTTTGTACAGTATAAAATGCATTACGCCTATGGAATGTCCCCACATTTCACAAAAACAAATGTGTGTGTGTGTGTGTGTGTGTGTGTGTGTTTGCAGGTGACTCTGGACTGCCCCGGCAGCGATGAAGCCCCGCGCGTGGATAAGTTAGTGGAGCGCATCCTTCACTGCAGCTGCCAGTCGTGCAGTCGAGAGAGTGGGCAGGAGGGGGCGCTGCTGCAGCTGTACCCGTCAGAGGGGGCGCTGGAGACACCTGCGCTCTCGGACGCTGCACACACACACACCGACGCGCATTCAGACACACACGCGCCTGAGGCGGGGTGACCCACACACTCTCGCTTCACTACCTACTGAACGACCTGTCTCGCTCTGTCTAAAGCACTTTCCACATAGACATCATGACACTAATCCAGACTTTAGCACAATCACTGAAGCTTCAGTCAGCTCTGTGAATAAACACACACACACCCTCGACTTCACTCACATTACTGACGCATTTACACACGTTCAGATCTATATACGTAATGTAGCCTACAGGAACACATGCTGTGTCTCACTTATGTACAAGTGTTTAATCACAATAAAATGTGAAATCACCTCATGTCTGATGTTTATTCTTCAATCTGCACCAATCAGCCATAACATTATGAATAGCACTGCTGATCTCTTCCTCACGGCTCCTGTTAGTGGGTGGGATATATTAGGCAGCAAGTGAACATTTTGTCCTCAGAGTTGATGTGTTAGAAGCAGGAAAAATGGGCAAGCGTAAGGATTTGAGCGAGTTTGACAAGGGCCAGATTGTGATGGCTAGACGACTGGGTCAGAGCATCTCCAAAACTGCAGCTCTTGTGGATTGTTCCCGGTCTGCAGTGGTCAGGATCTATCAAAAGTGCTCCAAGGAAGGAACAGTGGAGAACACAGGGTCATGGCGGCCCAGGCTCATTGATGCACGTGTGGAGCGAAGGCTGGCCCGTGTGGTCCGATCAAACAGACGAGCTACTGGAGCTCAAACTGCTCAAGAAGTTAATGCTGGTTCTGATAGAAAGGGCTCAGAATACACAGAGCATCGCAGTTTGTTGCGTATGGGGCGGCATAGCCGCTGACCAGTCAGGGTGCCCATGCTGACCCCTGACCCCGCCGAAAGCACCAACAGTGGCACGTGAGCATCAGAACTGGACCACGGGCAATGGAAGAAGGTGGCCTGGTCTGATGATCACGTGTTCTTTTACATCACGTGGATGGCCGGGTGTGTGTGTGGCTTACCTGAGGAACACATGGCCCCAGGATGCACTATGGGAAGAAGGCGAGCCGGCGGAGGTGATGCTTTGGGCAATGTTCTGCTGGGAAACCTTGGGTCCTGCCATCCATGTGGATGTTCCTTTGACACGTCCCACCTACCTAAGCATTGCTGAGACCATGTACAGCCTTTCATGGAAACGGTATTCCCTGGTGGCTGTGGCTCTTCCAGCAGGATAATGCTCCTGACACAAAGCACAAATGCTTCAGGAATGGTTTGAGGAGCACAACAATGAGTTTGAGGCGTTGACTTGGCCTCCGAATTCCCCAGATCTCAATCCAATCGAGCATCTGTGGGATGTGCTGAACAAACAAGTCCGATCCATGGAGACCCTACCTCGCAACTTACAGGACTTAAAGGTTCTGCTGCTAATATCTTGGTGCCAGATACCACAGCGCACCTTCAGGGGTCTAGAGGAGTCCGTGGCTCGATGGGTCAGCAACACAATATTAGGAATGATGTTAAGCCTGATCGCGGTATACAGGGCTCCCTAAACCTAACATTTTAGGCTGCAATCCTCCAGTCCTCGTGAGCAGGACACATGTGCCGGGCAGGGTAAGTGGTTTCTGATGTGTGGTCACAGCGTCGCTCCGTCAGGGATTCTCCGATGAAAGGCCATGTGGACGTGAAGGGATTGCCATGGTAACCGTCAGGGACGTCTGATTGGATCCAGAAGAGCAACGGGACGCTTTCTGACCCACATTTAGAAGGAAATTACAGGAAGAACAAGAGCCTGTGTGTGCTGTGAAGCCAAGAAGCGCACGTGATCGTGGCGTTGTGTTTATTGTGAGCATTCTTTCATCCTCACACAAACATTTTGACATTATTATTATATTACATTTAAGACTGCTGAAAGATGCCATGGCTTCTGTTGACCAGCAGGTGGCGCTGTGGGCACGCGTGTGTTTCTACTGAGCTCATGAGTGCTTTTTAGACATTACTTTTCACCTAATTTTGCCTTTTTCAATCCGCTCTGCATCAAGTAGGGGGGGAAATCCATGAAAAATGATTTAATTACCCATCATGCTTTGTTTGCAGTTTCTTTATCTGTCCATCCCTGATGAGCCGAGCGGATCTGTCCCTTTATCTCTGTAGAACAGGACTCTGGGAAGGGATGGAGCTCATCAATTCCATTATCAACTCATCTCTGATTAATCATTTCAGTCAGAGAGACGAAACTATGCTTCGGCGATGCGCAGTAATATGGGAATGCAGATGTAGTTCGGCATGTTTCCCTTTGGATTGTTGGCTTGGCTAAATGCGTTTTCTGTTAGGCGGTGGCACACAAAGTGCTCGCAAACGATTGTGATCAGCACTAATTAGCCTCCACTGTGAGCAATTACAGCCACACAGCCAACTTACAAAAGTCACGACTCAAAGAAAATCGTTTCCCCACTGATAATTACGCCCATGTGAAGGCGGCGAGAGTCTTCGTCTCGTGTTGTGTTCCAGGGTTTGTTTAGTTTGCTCTGAAATAAACCCAAGCCCTTGTTATAATCACAGGCATGAAACCCAGCTGATAGGACGTTCGTTCAGAGTTATCTGCTCTTCAATAATGTTCTCAAAACGGTACCACAAAAACATTTAGGGGAGAGTGGGGTAAGATGAGCCAAGTAATTTTTAAAAGATCAAAATGCATCTCTGACAAAGGGTTTGTCAAATATGGCTTGTTATGAAAAAGTGTTCATGTGGCTCAATTTACCCCAGGTTAGGGGTAAGTTGATCCGGGTCAATGGGTAAGCTTCACCATCTGGGTGTAATCGGAACTTCTAACGGAATCTGAATCAAACCCAGGTGAGATTTTAAAGATAGTTTTCCTCTTTTAAAACCTACTTTACAATCACATTTTCTTTTATTAATAGCACTTACTTAAAGCTAACTTGTGAATCATCCAAATTAGTCTTTAATTAAAAATTATATTTTTGAACACCAAAGTTGTAACCTTCCCAAAAACAGAATAAACAGAGTAAAATGAAATAAAAACTGAATGAACGTCATTGAAAGCGATAAACATTTGAGTTAAAGGGTTCTTGGCATGGTAGTTTTTCTGCAATAGGCCATTAGGGATTCATGTGGAAAGATATTTATGATTATGATCTTCTGGGTCTTATAAGGGTTTGGTGAACTTGTACATCGCTCCTATCAAATAAACTCAAACTAAAGATAATAAAATTATAAACTAAACTACTTGTGTTGTATAACATTTAATTGAAATGACTCCAGTTTATACTTCAGAGATTTAACTACAGTGCCTTATGGTGGGGTAAGTTAAAACGCTGGCTCAGTTTACCCCATAGCGGCCTATTTTGACAAACCTAGCTAGCTCAGCAATTCAGGATAATATTTTGTGATTTGCATGATTTGCTAAATCTGCAATATGGATCATAAATATCTTTAGACCTGGACAAATCTGCTTCATCTGTTATGCTAAAATGTTACGTTGACGAGAACCAAAAAAACGTTTTGAAAGTAAACGTGTGCCTTCCACTCCTCCCATGTTCAAAGTCTGGCAGAAATGATGGACGGTTCTAAAATATATGATCGCATGACAATAACAGTGTACAGTTCCCTATAGATAAAGTGGGTGGGTCAACTTACCCCACTGGCTCATCTTACCCCACTGTCCCCTATACATCGATCACGGAGTGTGCTTTTTTCTGGAATGTTTTAGTTTGACATCCGTGAACATTCAAAAGAAACGTTCCCATTAATTTTGGTCAGAGAGCAATCAGAAATAATGTTTTCATAACTTCCTGGGCAAAACGTTATTAGAAGATTTGTGTTAGCGTGGAAACCATCATCACCCTTACAAACTTTCACCACAGTAAACATGGTTTACGTAAATGTACCACAGTCTACTACAGTAAAACTTGATATTAACATCACCTGTTATGAAAAATGTGTTATTATTTTACTCTAGTAACAATGGCAGCTATATGGTATTTTGGAAACTAAATAAAGAAAACTTGAACCTTTGAGGTGTTTTAGTGATCCATCCGTGTCCTCAGATATACCTCTCTCTCTCTCTCTCTCTCTCTCTCTCTCTCTCTCTCCCAGTGTGATGTTTGGATCCTCTGGATAACGGGATAAAATCACCGCAGCTCTCTAGCAGGTAAGACTCTGAAAACTTCTTCCTATATTTCCTGTAATATCTTGAGTTTCTGTCGTTATTAGAGTTCTTTACTCAAACTGTTATATTCGTCTATCACTCCGACTATACGGATCCTGAGGATGTCTCGGTGTTCAAACACACGGAGGCTGTAAATCTCACTTATGAGCATCCCGGGCGCGATCCGATCAGTTCAACCGATTCCCAGAAATGCCGTTAACTCGGAACGCGCCAAATGTCGTTTAAATAAAGCGCGCGAAATAATGTAAACTGCCTCATTAGGTTTGAAACAGAGCCGGACTCTTACTAGTGTTTATTAAATTCTGCTCGTCCTGACTGACTGAGAGAGATGATCAATCAATCACACCCAAGCTTCGTCTGGTTTAGTGTCAACGAATTCTCCGAGAACTCTGTGTTTATTGAAATATAATCTTTATAATGCGATTATAGAGTCTAGAGTAGTGAAATCAGCACAAATGGAGGCAACGCCCACTCGAAAAAATGCTATAGTATATTATAGTAAAATTACAGTAAAATTACTCTAGTAAATACTATAGTGTTTTTGAACCACACTATAGTAAAGATACTACAGTAAATTGTAGTATATTATAGTATTTACTACACTTTGTTAATTTACTGTAGTATATTTACTATAGTACGGTTCAAAAACACTATAGTATTTACTAGAGTAATTTTACTATAATATACTATAGTATTTTTTCATGTAGGCGCCCTGAAGTAAAGGCTTGGAAATAATGTATTTAAATGATATGTATATGAATAATGTACATTGTGTGTCCATAATAAGAAACAGAACATTCAGTTGTAAAATATCTTAATTTCCATGAACATAAAATCCCTTAAAGCTTTCCCCTCCCGCCTGTTTCTCTGTTTTATTAATGTAATTTTGTGTCTGGTATCTGTGTGTACAGAAACATTGATCTGTTGCTCGTCAGCTTTATTGTCATAGTTGCAGAACATTGTGTTTCTTATGGCTTTGTTCAGACAGGGCGGAATTGTTTTTGGTGTTTTTCTGACTCGAATGTGTTTAGTTGTTCATAGTCTGCAAATCCACAGTTTGGGCCGTTCACACCAAGAACAATGACTATATTAGAGTTCACGCTAACTTAGAGTTTAAGGCCCGTTCATATCAAGAATGATAACAATAACGAAGATATCGTTCTGTTTATTATAAGCGCTCTGTGGTTGTCCGCCATTTTAAATGCTGGAGCTCTTTAGAGCAGGATGGATTCTGATTGGCTGTCAGTGTTTTTATGGTTCATCCGTGGGACAAAAGCGGTGTTATTGTGTCGTTATCGTTGTTTAATTTAGATTTTTAAAATGATTGTTATTGTTATTGTTACCACCCTTGGTGTGAACAAAATTACAAATATAAAAAATATAAACATTAGAATATGTGTGTGTTCAGGATGTGTGGTATGGCGGTGCTTTTAGATGATGGTGGTGGTGATGAAGACTTTGACGTGGGCGATGGGATCCGGATGCTTCCGCCTCCTCCGGCTCAGTGTGATGGCGGGGTCTGGGGGCCCCGGCGGGGCCGCTGCGGGTGTGTGCTGTGGGCCCTGGTTCTGCTGCTGTGGGACGTCCTGCTGCTGCTGCTGTGTGTGGGGCTGATGGCTCTGGTCTTCGGCCTGATTCTGCTGCCCGCTGCCCTGCTGCTGTACGCCGGCTTCCTGTGCCACTCGCGGGTAGATAGATACACCCACAAACACACACATACACCCACAAACACACACATACACCCACAAACACACACATACACCCACAAACACACACATACACACACACACACACACATACACCCACAAACACACACACATACACCCACAAACACACACATACACCCACAAACACACACATACACCCACAAACACACACACACACCCACAAACACACACATACACCACACACACATACACCCACAAACACACACATACACCCACAAACACACACATATACACCCACAAACACACACACACACCCACAAACACACACACATACACACACACACACACACACACACACACACACACACACACACATACAGCCACCCAAACACACACACACACACATACACCCACAAACACACACATACACCCACAAACACACACATACACCCACAAACACACACATACACCCACAAACACACACATACACCACAAACACACACATACACCACAAACACACACACATACACCCACAAACACACACACATACACCCACAAACACACACATACACCCACAAACACACACATACACCCACAAACACACACATACACCCACAAACACACACATACACCCACAAACACACACATACACCCACAAACACACACATACACCCACAAACACACACATACACCCACAAACACACACATACACCCACAAACACACACACATACACCCACAAACACACACATACACCCACAAACACACACATACACCCACAAACACACACATACACCCACAAACACACACATACACCCACAACACACACATACACCCACAAACACACACATACACCCCACAAACACACACATACACCCACAAACACACACATACACCTACAAACACACACATCACCCACAAACACACACATACACCCACAAACACACACATACACCCACAAACACACACATACACCCACAAACACACACACACCCACAAACACACACACATACACCCACAAACACACACATACACACACACATACACACACACACACACCCACAAACACACATATACACCCACAAACACACACATACACCCACAAACACACACATATACACCTACAAACACACACATATACCCACAAACACACATATACACCCCACACACATATACACCCACAACACACACATACACCACAAACACACACATATACACCCACAAACACACACATACACCCACAAACACACACATATACACCCACAAACACACACATATACACCTACAAACACACATACACCCCACAACACACATATACACCTACACACACATACACCCACAAACACACACATATACACCCACAAACACACACATATACACCCACAAACACACATATACACCCACAAACACACACATACACCTACAAACATACACCCACAAACACACACATACACCCACAAACACACACATATACACCCCACAAACACACACATATACACCCACAAACACACACATACACCCACAAACACACATATACACCCACAAACACACACACATACACACACACACACACACATATACACACACAACACACACACACATACACCCACAAACACACACATACACACACATATACACCTGACACACACATACACCCACAAACACACACATATACACCTACAAACACACATACACCTACACACATACACCCACAAACACACACATATACACCTGACACACACATATACACCCACAAACACACACATACACACCACAACACACACATATACGCCCACAAACACACACATACACCCACAAACACACACATATACACCCACAAACACACACATACACCCACAAACACACACACATACACCACAAACACACACATACACCACAAACACACACATACACCCACAAACACACACATATACACCCACAAACACACACATATACACCCACAAACACACACATATACACCCACAAACACACACATACACCCACAAACACACACATACACCCACAAACACACACATACACCCACAAACACACACATATACACCCACAAACACACACATATACACCCACAAACACACACATACACCCACACACACACACATATACACCCACAAACACACATATACACCCACAAACACACACACACCACAAACACACACATATACACCCACAAACACACACACCCACAAACACACATATACACCCACAAACACACACATACACCCACAAACACACACATACACCCACAAACACACACATATACACCCACAAACACACACATATACACCCACAAACACACACATACACCCACAAACACACACATACACCCACAAACACACACATACACCCACAAACACACACATACACCCACAAACACACACATATACACCTACAAACACACATACGCCCACAAACACACATACACCACAAACACACATACACCACAAACACACATATACACCACAAACACACACATACACCCACAAACACACACATACACCCACAAACACACATATACACCCACAAACACACACATACGCCCACAAACACACACATATACCCACAAACACACACATATACACCACAAACACACACATATACACCACAAACACACACACATACACCACAAACACACACATACACCCACAAACACACACATACGCCCCACAAACACACATATACACCACAAACACACACATACACCACAAACACACATATACACCCACAAACACACATACACCCACAAACACACACATATACACCCACAAACACACACATGCGCCCACAAACACACACATACGCCACAAACACACACATGCGCCCACAAACACACACACACATGCACCCACAAACACACACATGCGCCCACAAACACACACATGCGCCCACAAACACACACACATGCCCACAAACACACACATGCGCCCACACACACCCACAAAAACACACATGCGCCCACAAACACACACATGCGCCCACAAACACACACATGCGCCCACAAACACACACATGCGCCCACAAACACACACACATGCGCCCACAAACACACACACATGCGCCCACAAACACACACATGCGCCCACAAACACACACACATGCACCCACAAACACACACATGCGCCCACAAACACACACATGCGCCCACAAACACACACATGCACTCCACACAACACACACACATGCGCCACAAACACACACACATGCACCCACAAACACACACATGCGCCCACAACACACACACATGCGCCACAACACACACATGTGCCCACAAACACACACATGCGCCCACAACACACACACATGCGCCCACAAACACACACATGCACCCACAAACACACACACATGCGCCCACAAACACACACACATGCGCCCACAAACACACACATGCGCCCACAAACACACACATGCGCCCACAAACACACACACATGTGCCCACAAACACACACATGCGCCCCACAAACACACACATGCGCCCACAAACACACATGCGCCCACAAACACACACACATGCGCCACAAACACACACATGCGCCACAAACACACACATGCTCACAAACACACACACACATGCGCCACAACACACACACATGCGCCCACAAACACACACACACACATACACCCACAAACACACACATACACCCACAAACACACACATACGCCCACAAACACACACACATGCGCACAAACACACACACATGCACCCACAAACACACACATGCGCCACAAACACACACATACACCCACAAACACACACATACACCACAAACACACACATACACCACAAACACACACATGCGCCCACAAACACACATATACACACACACACACACACATCTTACAACACACACATGCGCACACAAACACACACATACACCTCCACAAACACACACATACACCTAGGCACACACATACACCCACACACACATGCACACAACACACATGCACAAACACACACATACACATGCGAACCACACAAACACACACATCGCCATACTAACACACACACAAACACACACACACATACACAAAGCACACATCCCCCACAACACACACATACAAACACACTCCATACAAATACACATCAAGCCCACATACACCCATGCCAACACACACATACACACAACACATGCATACACACATGCGCTACAACATAACCACACACATGCATACACACACACACATACGCCTACACACACACATACGCACACAAACCACACACACATACAAGACACAACACACATACACATGCGCACACTAAACAACACACATCATACACAAACACACATGCGCCCCACAAACACACACATATACAGCACCCACAAACACACACATATACACCTCATGTGCCCACAAACACACACATACACCCACAAACACACACACATACGCCCACAAACACACACATACACCCACAAACACACACATGCGCCCACAAACACACACATATACACACAACACACACACATACACCCACAAACACACACACATACGCCACAAACACACACATACACCCACAAACACACATGCGCACACAAACACACACATGCGCCCACAAACACACACATGCGCACAAACACACACATACACCTACAAACACACACATACGCCCACAAACACACACATACACCACAAACACACACATGCGCACACAAACACACATGCGCCACAAACACACACATGCGCACACAAACACACATATACACCCACAAACACACACATGTGCCCACAAACACACACATGCGCCACACACACACACATGCGCCCACAAACACACACATGCGCCCACAAACACACACACATACGCCCACAAACACACACATGCGCCCACAAACACACACATGCGCCACAAACACACACACATGCGCCCACAAACACACACATGCGCCCACAAACACACTCATGCGCCACAAACACACACATGCACACAAACACACACACATGCGCACACAACACACACACATGCACACAAACACACACATGCGCCCACAAACACACACATGCGCCCACAAACACACACACATGCGCCCACAAACACACACATGTGCCCACAAACACACACACATGCGTACAAACACACACACATACACAAACACACACATGTGCCTACAAACACACATGCACACAAACACACACACATGCGCACAAACACACACATGTGCCTACAAACACACACATGCGCACACAAACACACACACATGCGCCCACAAACACACACACATGCGCCCACAAACACACACACATGCACCCACAAACACACACATGCGCCCACAAACACACACACATGCGCCCACAAACACACACATACGCCCACAAACACACACACATGCGCCCACAAACACACACACATGCGCCCACAAACACACACACATACGCCCACAAACACACACACATGCGCACACAAACACACACACATGCGCACACAAACACACACACATGCGCACACAAACACACACACATGCGCCACAAACACACACATGCACCCACAAACACACACACATACGCCCACAAACACACACATGCACCCACAAACACACACACATACGCCCACAAACACACACACATGCGCACACACACACATGCGCCACAAACACACACATACACCCACAAACACACACACATACACAAACACACACATACACCCACACAAACACACACATGCGCCTACAAACACACACATGCGCACAAACACACACATACACCCACAAACACACACATACGCCTACAAACACACATACACCCACAAACACACACACACACACAAACACACACACACACATGCGCCACAAACACACACATGCGCACAAACACACACATACACCCACAAACACACACACATACGCCACAAACACATACACAAACAAACACACATCGCACACAAACACACACATACAAACACACACATGCGCACAAACACACATATACACCCACAAACACACACATGCGCACACAAACACACACATGCGCACACAAACACACACATATACACCCACAAACACACACATGCGCCCACAAACACACACATGCGCACACAAACACACATATACACTCACAAACACACACATGCGCACACAAACACACACATGCTTTACAAACACACATATACACCCACAAAAACACACATGCGCACACAAACACACACATGCGCCACAAACACACACATGCGCACACAAACACACATATACACCCACAAACACACACATGCGCACACAAACACACATGCGCACACAAACACACATATACACCCCACAAACACACACATGCGCCCACAAACACACACATGCGCACACAACACACATATACACCCACAAACACACACATGCGCACACAAACACACACATGCGCCACAAACACACACATGCACACAAACACACATATACACCCACAAACACACACATGCGCACACAAACACACACATGCGCACACAAACACACATATACACCCACAAACACACACATGCGCACACAAACACACACACATGCGCACACAAACACACACACATGCGCACACAAACACACACACATGCGCCCACAAACACACACAGTATGCTGATCTGTTCTGGGTTTCTACAGGTGGGGGCGTCGCCGGCTCCTCTCTGCCAGTACCTTGACGACAACAGTTGCTCCGCCCTCATCATCCTGGGCTTTGTCATGATGTCACCGCTTGTCGTGGTTGCTGCGGCGACGTTCTGCGCTCTTCTCAGGCGGCTCCACCTACTTTTATATTTTCAGCCAATCACAGGAGCCCGTTACCAAGGGCGGGGCTTGGGCTGGAGGCAGGACTTCCACGCCTGGGTTTGACAGACAGGCACACCCACCAATCTCAGGTGACCGTTATAGGGTCAAACGGTGAGTGACATCATGGGACAGCGACGGCGTTACAGTAAATACACAGAAACACAACAATGTAACACATGTAACACAATCATGTAACACACGTAACACAATCATGTAACACAACAATGTAACACACGTAACACAATCATGTAACACAACAATGTAACACATGTAACACAATCATGTAACACAACAATGTAACACATGTAACACAATAATGTAACACACGTAACACAATAATGTAACACACGTAACACAATCATGTAACACAACAATGTAACACATGTAACACAATAATGTAACACAATAATGTAACACACTTAACACAACAATGTAACACACGTAACACAATCATGTAACACAACAATGTAACACACGTAACACAATCATGTAGGAACACAATCATGTAACACACATGACACAACAATGTAACACAATAATGTAACACACGTAACATGTAACACACTTAACACAACAATGTAACACACGTAACACAATCATGTAACACAACAATGTAACACATGTAACATTTAACACACTCATGTAACACAATAATGTAACACACGTAACACAATCATGTAACACAACAATGTAACACACGTAACACAATCATGTAGGAACACAATCATGTAACACACATGACACAACAATGTAACACAATAATGTAACACACGTAACATGTAACACACTTAACACAACAATGTAACACATGTAACACAATCATGTAGGAACACAATCATGTAACACACTCGACACAACAAAGTAACACATGTAACACAATAATGTAACACACAACACAACAATGTAACACACGTAACACAATAATGTAACACACGTAACACAATCATGTAACACACTCGACACAACAAAGTAAAACATCACAATAATGTAACACACAACACAACAATGTAACACATTTAACACAACAATGTAACACATGTAACACAATAATGTAACACAATAATGTAACACACGTAACATGTAACACACTTAACACAACAATGTAACACACGTAACACAATCATGTAGGAACACAATCATGTAACACACATGACACAACAATGTAACACAATAATGTAACACACGTAACATGTAACACACTTAACACAACAATGTAACACATGTAACACAATCATGTAGGAACACAATCATGTAACACACTCGACACAACAAAGTAACACATGTAACACAATAATGTAACACACAACACAACAATGTAACACATTTAACACAACAATGTAACACATGTAACACAATAATGTAACACAATAATGTAACACACGCGACACAACAAAGTAACACATGTAACACAATAATGTAACACGTAACATGTAACACACTTAACACAACAATGTAACACATGTAACACAATCATGTAGGAACACAATCATGTAACACACTCGACACAACAAAGTAACACACGTAACACAATAATGTAACACACAACAATGTAACACATTTAACACAACAATGTAACACATGTAACACAATCATGTAGGAACACAATCATGTAACACACGCGAAAATAATGTAACACACAACACAACAATGTAACACATTTAACACAATCATGTAACACACGCAGCACAACAAAGTAACACACGTAACACACTCATGTAGGAACACAATCATGTAACACACGTAACACAACAAAGTAACACATGAAACACAATAATGTAACACACAACACAACAATGTAACACATTTAACACAATCATGTAACACACGCAGCACAACAAAGTAACACACGTAACACAATCATGCAGGAACACAATCATGTAACACACGTAACACAACAAAGTAACACAATAATGTAACACACGTAACACACTCATGTAGGAACACAATCATGTAACACACGTAACACAATCATGTAGGAACACAATCATGTAACACATGTAACACAACAATGTAACACACATAATACAACACGATAATGTAACACGTAACACAATCATGAAACACAACAATGTAACACGTAACACAATAATGTAACACACAATACAACAATGTAACACATGTAACACAATCATGTAACACACGCAGCACAACAATGTAACACACGTAACACAATAATGTAACACACGTAACACAATCATGTAACACACGTAACACGATAATGTAACACGTAACACAATCATGCAGGAACACAATCATGTAACACACGCAACACGATAATGTAACACGTGACACAAAAATGTAACACAACAATGTAACACATGTAACACAATAATGTAACACATAACACAACAATGTAACACATGTAACACAATAATGTAACACATAACACAACAATGTAACACATGTAACACAATAATGTAACACACAATACAACAATGTAACACATGTAACACAATAATGTAACACACATAACACAACAATGTAACACGTGAAACACAGTATTTGGAACCACCAAAACATTATGTTTTCCAGATGATTATGTGGAGGCTTGTTTCTTTCAGCCAAATTAATCTTTTCTCATGATTGAGAAATTAACAAGAAATTCAAGAAGTAGTGTTACCGTGAACTAGTAACTTGTAACCCTGTTACATTTGATATTTTATAACTACTTTCTTTCTTTCGCACATGTGGAAGTTTTTGTGCAATATATGGCAATGTAAAAAACAATCAGTCAAAAGTGCATCATTAATACAGTATCGTTATGAAAACTATGAATTTTAAGATAAGATAAGGCAGACTCTGATGAATTGAGAGTTATGGTGGTGTATAGTCTAGAGATGTGTTTACCTGTTGATGTTTTTATTGTTATATCTGTGCATTAATGTCAATAAACCAGCTGAGATCAAACCTGTGGCTGGGCTTCATTTCCTCTGCACATTTACATCAGATGTGTCCCAAAAGCCCAAAATATCTCCTAGATTATAAATTCATGAGGCTCAGAAATATCCCTGCTATATAGAGCACGAGAGAGGCGTGCTAACTCCAGAAGAACCGTTTAAACTTCATGAGATGTTCTTGGAGAAGTTTTGTTTTTGTCCATGTGGCCGTGAATGTTTGAGGTCAGATTGACAGATGAACTCACTCAGCCTGTGATTTGCATATGCAAAACTCTTAACAACCCCACCCAGTGCACTGTGATGTATCCCCATGACAACAGGCAGCGGCTGGACCTTTGCCATGGTAACGTAATGGGACGAGAGAGGGTTGAGGTAATGACAAATAATGACAGTCAGCGGAGAGACAGATGGACGTATGCAGAGATCAGAAGTTCTGCGTCTGAAAGAGTTTCAACATCACCTCATGATGTTCCAGACACAGATGCTGAGTGTTTGTAGCGACCAAGACTATCAAACTCCAGGACTAAAATAAACACCATAATATACATTTTTTTAATAGCCCTCAATTTTTCCACACAGGTGTATAAATCAAGCTCTAGGCATGCAGACGCTTCTACACACATTTGTGAGAGAATGGCTCGCTCTCAGGAGCTCAGTGAACTCAAGCGTGGGACCGGGATAGGTTGCCACCTGTGCAATAAGGCCATTCCTGACATTTCCTCACTACTAAATATTCCACGCTCAACTGTTAGTGGGATTATAACAAAGAGGAAGCGATTGGGAACAACAGCAACTCAATCCCAGAGCGGGGTCAGCGCATGCTGAGGGTCACAGTGTGCAGAAGTCACCAACTTTCTGCAGAGTCAATCGCTCCAGACCTCCAAACTCCTGTGGCCTTCAGATGAGCTCAGGAACAGTGCGGAGAGAGCTTCATGGAATGGGTTTCCATGGCCGAGCAGCTCATCCAAGCCTTACATCACCAAGAGCAATGCAAAGCGTGGGATGCAGTGGGGTAAAGCACGCCACCACTGGACTCTAGAGCAGTGAGACGTGTTCTCTGAGTGACCAATCACGCTTCTCTGTCTGACCATCCCATGGAGAGTCTGGGTTTGGCGGTTGCCAGGGGAACGGGACTCGCCTGACTGCATTGTGCCAAGTATAAAGTTTGGTGGAGGGGGGATTATGGGATGGGGTTGTTTTTCAGGGTTGGCCCCTTAGTTCCAGTGAAAGGAACTCTTAATGCTTCACCAAGACATTTTGGACAATTTTATGCTCCCAACTTTGTGGGATCAGTTTGGGGACGGCCCCTTCCTGTCCCAACATGACTGCGCTCCAGTGCACAAAGCGTCGCTCCATAAAGACATGGATGAGCGAGTTTGGTGTGGAGGAACTGGACTGGCCTGCACAGAGTCCTGAGCTCATCCCGATAGAACACCTTTGGGATGAATTAGAGCGGAGACTGCGAGCCACGCCTTCTCGTCCAACATCAGTGCCTGACCTCACAAATGCGCTTCTAGTAGAGCTGAAGCTGTTAGAGCTGCAAAGGGTGGCCGACTCCATATTAAACCCTACGGATTGGGAATGGGATGGCAATATAGTGTATCTTGAATTAAGAATGTTTAGATAATTGTGCTGGAAAACAAGAGAAAACTGCTGAAGAATAAAATCAGTGTGGAAACATCGGCTGCGTGTGAATGAACTTATATGTAACAGCAGCCTGTCAGAGTCATATTATAAAATAATAATGCTTAATTATGATCATTATGACACAGTAGGGCTGTTGACAGTCATGACAGAGAATCCTCTCCATCTCCGAAGGGTCTTCAGCACCGCACACCAGCTCTTAATGTCTTTATTACTGTCTCTGGGTAAGAGTGGCTTGACAAACTCTGCAGATGCACATTCAGATCCAGATCATATGTGATGGAAACACAGTAACCAGATTACTTTTACATTTACAACAAAATATCTGAGTTACTTTTTCAAATAAGTATTAACCAATATCTATTCAAAAGCAAAAATGACTTCAGATAAACATCAGAATTGTGTTTCATTAAGCCCTCTACAGGCCTGAGTCTTCCGTCTGCAAGAACTTCAGTTGTTTTTATTATAAAACAAACAAACAAGCAAGGCCAGCTCAGATGAGAAAAATACCGTAACTCACTACTTTACATAAAAAGTAACTCTCCCCAACACTGATGATCGGTATGTGCTTAGGAGAGAGATTATACATTTATGAAAAGAGAGTTGTGCCTGAACAAAACTCACCGCTGTAAGGTTGTGAGTGGTTGCCAGGGTGTTGCTATATGGTTGCAGTGGCATTCTAGGTGCAGTTGCTTTGATGCTCTGAATCATTGTTAGTGTTGCTATGCAGTTGCTATGCTTTTGGCCAGTTTCACGGGTGTTGCTATGCAGTTATGGTATTCTGAATCATTGTTTGCGTTACTATGCAACTGCAATGGGGTTTTGACCAGTTTCACGGTGTTGCTATGCAGTTGCTATGCTTTTGGCCAGTTTCACGGGTGTTGCTATGCAGCTTCTATGGTGTTTTGGCCAGTTTCACGGGTGTTGCTATGCAGCTTCTATGGTGTTTTGGCCAGTTTCACAGGTGTTGCTATGCAGCTTCTATGGTGTTTTGGCCAGTTTCACGGGTGTTGCTATGCAGCTTCTATGGTGTTTTGGCCAGTTTCACGGGTGTTGCTATGCAGCTGATATGATGTTTTGACCAGTTTCACGGGTGTTGCTATGCAGCTGATATGGTGTTTTGGCCAGTTTCACAGGTGTTGCTATGCAGCTTCTATGGTGTTTTGACCAGTTTCACGGGTGTTGCTATGCAGCTGAAATGATGTTTTGACCAGTTTCACGGGTGTTGCTATGCAGCTGATATGATGTTTTGACCAGTTTCACGGGTGTTGCTATGCAGCTGATATGATGTTTTGACCAGTTTCATGGGTGTTGCTATGCAGCTGATATGATGTTTTGACCAGTTTCACGGTGTTGCTATGCAGCTGATATGATGTTTTGGCCAGTTTCACGGGTGTTGCTATGCAGCTTCTATGGTGTTTTGACCAGTTTCACGGGTGTTGTTATGCAGCTGATATGATGTTTTGGCTAGTTTCACGGGTGTTGCTATGCAGCTGATATGATGTTTTGGCCAGTTTCACGGGTGTTGCTATGCAGCTTCTATGGTGTTTTGACCAGTTTCACGGGTGTTGCTATGCAGCTGATATGTTTTGACCAGTTTCACGAGTGTTGCTATGCAGCTGATATGATGTTTCGGCCAGTTTCACGGGTGTTGCTATGCAGCTTCTATGGTGTTTTGGCCAGTTTCATGGGTGTTGTTATGCAGCTGATATGATGTTTTGGCCAGTTTCACAGGTGTTGCTATGCAGCTTCTATGGTGTTTTGGCCAGTTTCACGGGTGTTGCTATGCAGCTGATATGGTGTTTTGGCCAGTTTCATGGGTGTTGTTATGCAGCTGATATGGTGTTTTGACCAGTTTCACGGGTGTTGCTATGCAGCTGATATGATGTTTTGACCAGTTTCACGGGTGTTGCTATGCAGCTGATATGATGTTTTGACCAGTTTCACGGGTGTTGCTATGCAGCTGATATAATGTTTTGACCAGTTTCACGGGTGTTGCTATGCAGCTGATATGATGTTTTGGCCAGTTTCACAGGTGTTGCTATGCAGCTGATATGATGTTTTGACCAGTTTCACGGGTGTTGCTATGCAGCTGATATGATGTTTTGACCAGTTTCACAGGTGTTGCTATGCAGCTGATATGATGTTTTGGCCAGTTTCACAGGTGTTGCTATGCAGCTGATATGATGTTTTGACCAGTTTCACGGTGTTGTTATGCAGCTGATATGGTGTTTGGCCAGTTTCACGGTGTTGCTATGCAGCTGATATGATGTTTTGGCCAGTTTCACGGGTGTTGCTATGCAGCTGATATGATGTTTTGACCAGTTTCACGGGTGTTGTTATGCAGCTGATATGGTGTTTCGGCCAGTTTCACGGGTGTTGCTATGCAGCTGATATGATGTTTTGGCCAGTTTCACGGGTGTTGCTATGCAGCTGATATGATGTTTGACCAGTTTCACGGTGTTGCTATGCAGCTGATATGATGTTTTGGCCAGTTTCACGGGTGTTGCTATGCAGCTGATATGATGTTTTGGCCAGTTTCACGGTGTTGCTATGCAGCTTCTATGGTGTTTTGACCAGTTTCACGGGTGTTGCTATGCAGCTGATATGATGTTTTGACCAGTTTCACGGTGTTGCTATGCAGCTGATATGATGTTGGCCAGTTTCACGGGTGTTGCTATGCAGCTGATATGGTGTTTTGGCCAGTTTCATGGGTGTTGTTATGCAGCTGATATGATGTTTCGGCCAGTTTCACGGGTGTTGCTATGCAGCTGATATGGTGTTTTGGCCAGTTTCATGGGTGTTGTTATGCAGCTGATATGGTGTTTTGGCCAGTTTCACAGGTGTTGCTATGCAGCTTCTATGGTGTTTTGGCCAATTTCACGGGTGTTGCTATGCAGCTGATATGGTGTTTTGGCCAGTTTCATGGGTGTTGCTATGCAGCTGATATGATGTTTTGGCCAGTTTCATGGGTGTTGCTATGCAGCTGATATGGTGTTTTGGCCAGTTTCATGGGTGTTGCTATGCAGCTGATATGGTGTTTTGGCCAGTTTCATGGGTGTTGCTATGCAGCTTCTATGGTGTTTTGGCCAGTTTCACAGGTGTTGCTATGCAGCTGATATGGTGTTTTGGCCAGTTTCATGGGTGTTGCTATGCAGCTTCTATGGTGTTTTGACCAGTTTCACAGGTGTTGCTATGCAGCTGATATGGTGTTTGGCCAGTTTCATGGGTGTTGCTATGCAGCTGATATGGTGTTTTGGCCAGTTTCATGGGTGCTATGCAGCTTCTATGGTGTTTTGGCCAGTTTCACGGTGTTGCTATGCAGCTTCTATGGTGTTTTGGCCAGTTTCACGGGTGTTGCTATGCAGCTTCTATGGTGTTTTGGCCAGTTTCATGGGTGTTGCTATGCAGCTTCTATGGTGTTTTGGCCAGTTTCATGGGTGTTGCTATGCAGCTTCTATGGTGTTTTGACCAGTTTCATGGGTGTTGCTATGCAGCTGATATGATGTTTCGGCCAGTTTCACGGTGTTGCTATGCAGCTGATATGATGTTTTGACCAGTTTCACGGGTGTTGCTATGCAGCTGATATGGTGTTTTGGCCAGTTTCACAGGTGTTGCTATGCAGCTTCTATGGTGTTTTGACCAGTTTCACGGGTGTTGCTATGCAGCTGATATGATGTTTTGACCAGTTTCACGGGTGTTGCTATGCAGCTGATATGATGTTTTGACCAGTTTCACGGGTGTTGCTATGCAGCTGATATGATGTTTTGACCAGTTTCACGGTGTTGCTATGCAGCTGATATGATGTTTTGGCCAGTTTCACAGGTGTTGCTATGCAGCTTCTATGGTGTTTTGACCAGTTTCACGGGTGTTGCTATGCAGCTGATATGATGTTTTGGCTAGTTTCATGGGTGTTGCTATGCAGCTTCTATGGTGTTTTGGCCAGTTTCACGGGTGTTGCTATGCAGCTGATATGATGTTTTGGCCAGTTTCACGGGTGTTGCTATGCAGCTTCTATGGTGTTTTGACCAGTTTCACGGTGTTGCTATGCAGCTTCTATGGTGTTTTGACCAGTTTCACAGGTGTTGCTATGCAGCTTCTATGGTGTTTTGACCAGTTTCACGGGTGTTGCTATGCAGCTGATATAATGTTTTGACCAGTTTCACGGGTGTTGCTATGCAGCTGATATGGTGTTTTGACCAGTTTCACGGGTGTTGCTATGCAGCTTCTATGGTGTTTTGGCCAGTGTCACGGGTGTTGCTATGTGGTTGCTATGCCATTCTGTGTAGTTTTAAGAGTGTTACTATGCAGTTGCTACTTTTTTGTGTGTGGTTGTCAAAGCATTGCCATGCGGTTGCTAGGTGTATGTTTAAGACTGCAGACGTGGCTCAGGTTTCTCCTTTAATGTGTTTTTCACCTGTCTCTGCAGATCAGGCTGAATCTCCAGCAGCCCTCGAGTGTTTTGTTGTGCCGTCCCTCGTCTCTCTGACCCCCCCATGACTCTCATTACTGTGAGCTGTAGTGTCTCATTCACAGATGATGACGAGCTGATCTTCATCATACAGACCAGCGTGACACATCTGATCCTCACTTAAGACCTTGTTTACTGCTGTCAACAATCGATCATACTTCCATTATGTGACACATGTGCATAATAGATAGGCTACCTGTCTGTCTGCGTTGTTCATGAGAGTGTAACATGAATCAGTTTCACTCAGATTAAAATCTGCAGGTCAAGTATGTATGTATATGTAAATAAATACAAACGGGTCATGTTGCTTCTCCAGTAAATGTACCTTGATTTACGGATGTTCATGTGCTTGTGCTGGCATACAAGACACTGAGTAATAAAATGTTTCTGAAATAGGAACTGTCTGTGTGGTTAATTAGAACCCACCGCGAGCTCCTGAGAGTGCCGATGAGCTAAATGACCCTCCACAGCTGCTCTTCTCCCATAATGCACCTCTCAGTCTCTTATCGTACGACCTGCCGTGAGCTCTTATCGCTGCTCGACTCTCTTCAGCTGG
>CM040929.1:9128410-9148410 GCA_023029165.1 Gobiocypris rarus
ACTCAGCTCCGCCCAGACTCCGAGTACCTGATCACCGTGACTGCGCTGCACTCCTCCGGCCAGCAGAGGGCGATGTCTGTCCGAGCCTGCACACCAGAAGGTACGGCACCTGTTTGACTTCCTGTTTATGCTAATTAAGCAGCATGCTGATCAGTGTGTGTTTCAGCTCTCCCGGCGCTCGCTGACCTGCAGTTGACCCCAGTGGGGCGGGGCTCGGTGCAGGTTGATTGGCGGGGGCAGGGGGCGGGGCTTCTGGGCTACTGGGTGAGCTGGAAGAATGAAGATCAGCCTTCGTCCTCCTCGTCTCTGTACCTGCCGCCACACTCGGTGTCCACGCGGCTGATGGAGCTGGGCCGCGGCGCGCGCGTGTGTGTGTCGCCGGTGTACCGCGGCGCGCGCGGGGGGGGGCTCTGCTGCACCGCTGACCACTGAACTCAACTGACCGCCCGTATGCAGCTGGCTAACGGAAATTAAATTATGATTGACATCCTGAGCCCTGACTGCTGCACACACACGTACAGTGTTTCAGATCAGTGTGTATTGAGTTGAGTGTGTGTGTGTGTGTGTGTGTGTTTACTGCCACCTAGCGAGTGTAAAACATCATCACACTCAGCACTGGATTGTTCTTAACCAGAACCGCAATATTAAAGTGAAGATCAATTATATTCCATCTGTTTATTTGACACGATAAAATACTCATGGGGACGTCAGAGGAGCGTTTATCTTGTTATGAACACAAGGAGTAATAAATATATGCACTGGGTCATTCCTGGGATCATCATCTCATGCTGAGCAAGTCATTGAATTATAAACATATTGAAGTTCATTTCAAAATAATTCAGCATTTTAAACCATATATTTTATTACATGAAAAATACAAAGGTTTTTTTCCATTTAAATGAAAGTTCATCGTATCATAAAGCTGTCAGCACTTCTTTGGAAGGAAACAACTTTAATACCGCGATCAGGCATAACATTATGACCTAAAATTGTGTTCCTGACCCGTCGAGGCATGGACTTTTCTAGACCCCTGAAGGTGTGCTGTGGTATCTGGCACCAAGATGTTAGCAGCAGATCCTTTAAGTCCTGTAAGTTGCAAGGTGGGGCCTCCATGGATCAGACTTGTTTGTTCAGCACATCCCACAGATGCTCGATTGGATTGAGATCTGGGAAATTCGGAGGCCAAGTCAACACCTCAAACTCGTTGCTCCTCAAACCATTCCTGAAGCATTTGTGCTTTGTGTCAGGAGCATTATCCTGCTGGAAGAGCCACAGCCACCAGGGAATACCGTTTCCATGAAAGGCTGTACATGGTCTCAGCAATGCTTAGGTAGGTGGGACGTGTCAAAGGAACATCCACATGGATGGCAGGACCCAAGGTTTCCCAGCAGAACATTGCCCAAAGCATCACCTCCGCCGGCTCGCCTTCTTCCCATAGTGCATCCTGGGGCCATGTGTTCCCCAGGTAAGCCAAGCACACGGGCCAGCCTTCGCTCCACACGTGCATCAATGAGCCTGGGCCGCCCATGACCCTGTGGCCGGTTCTCCACTGTTCCTTCCTTGGAGCACTTTTGATAGATCCTGACCACTGCAGACCGGGAACACCCCACAAGAGCTGCAGTTTTGGAGATGCTCTGACCCAGTCGTCTAGCCATCACAATCTGACCCTTGTCAAACTCGCTCAAATCCTTACGCTTGCCCATTTTTCCTGCTTCTAACACATCAACTCTGAGGACAAAATGTTCATTTGCTGCCTAATATATCCCCCCCACTAACAGGAGCCGTGAGGAAGAGATCATCAGTGCTATTCACCGGTCATAATGTTATGGCTGATTAGTGTATATTTTTTTTTTTTTTTACCAATTGTATTCTTTCAAATTTGATGTGGTCAACCGCGAGTAGTACATCCATCCGGATAAAGGAAAAATAAAAAAGTTTTTAAAAAATCATAATTAATGTAAAGACCATGCAGTTGTTCATTAGATGACCTTCTGTTAGCGGCTGATTTCAGATCAGAATAGCCAGATCTGTTAGATCAGTGGACACTGAGAGTGGACATTGGGTTTGTGAACGTAATTTATGTTTAAAGTTGAAGAAGTAGTGTGTTTAAAGTTTATTGGCAATGTATTTAACAGTTCAAAAGTAACATGTGAGCGATAGGAAATCATCCATCCATTCTTTAATTTAAGCATTTTTTCACAATAATTTCATAAAATCTGTAAAAAACATACTAATATTTAAGTTACTGGAGTATCAATAATGCAGTACTTTAAAAATTAAACAAATACGCCTTTCAGGCAAATGTAAAATGATGAGTTTGTGAGAAATTACACAAAATATTTATATTTTCTGATGTATTAACTGATATGCTTCTAAAGGGACATGAGTTGTGTAATATATACATTAATCATCTGTTTTTTTCGTAGACTTTTTTGATCTTCCATTTCATTTATTTTCTTTAATAAATGGTTAAGTTTATTAACCAGAGCTTGACTTAAGTCATTTTTCACCCTATGACTACACACATAATTTATTGTAAAAACCGAGTTTGATTTTCTACACTTTATGATGACCGAGTAGCAGAAATGACCCTGATTATACAGCACATTAGGAGTCAAATCCGGCTTGTGTTGTGGGCTCCCTCAGTACAGCAGATGGCGCTGTGAACCGTGTGCGCATCCGCGGGAACATGGCGGCGGCCGCCGGACTGATTCTGCCCGGTGACGGGATCATGATCGCGGGTAAACTCTACTCGGGTGTCGCGCTCACCCTGGAGAACTGCCTGCTGCCGCCGGAGAGCGTGCACTGCAGCCCCTCACGGGCTCACGGACTGCCCGCTCGCACGGAGGAGCAGCTACGGAACCGGATATGCGAGATGATCCAGAACGCGGGAGTTCTGCTCCGCTTGCCTCAGGTCCGCGCGGTTTTTTGTTGCCTAGCAACTAGTCACTCACCACGACCCCCTTATGTTAAAACAATGCTTTTAAACCGGATTACGCTGGCCCAAAGCGGTCTGGTTCGTGTTTAGAGGGGTTTTGGTTCTTGTAACCCCACTCTCGTAGACTTAAAACCAGCTAAACAAACTTTTGCTAAGCATATAAGGCACACTTCAGCAGCCGGCTAGCCTTACAAATGAGTCTCTAGTTAGATTTAGATTTGAAAAAATAATTTAGTAAAAAGCCCCAAACCACAACTCCTCTAATGATGAGGTCTAGATAAGCCTATTATAAATCACTGATTAGTTTGAAAACGTAAGTTGTTTGGTTGTTTTACCGTCAGGTCGCCATGGCAACGGCCCAGATCCTGTTCCATCGCTTCTTCTACTGTAAATCGTTGGTGAGACACTGCGCGGAGGTGAGACCCCTCTAAACTAGCTGTCCGCCTCTCACGCATGACCCCTTGACCTTTAACCCTCTCCTGCCACAGACGGTCGCCATGGCGTGTCTTCAGCTCGCGTCTAAGATCGAAGAGGAGCCGCGGCGCGTGCGGGACATCCTGAACGTCTTCCACCGCCTCAAACACAGGTAACACCGCCGCTCGCCCGCCCGTACGAGTCTGGAGTGTGTTCTGAAGCTGCGGTGTCTCCGCCAGGCTCGACTGCCCCCTGCTGCTGGACGACGGGTATGTCAGCCGCAAGAGTCACGTGATCAGAGCGGAGCGACGCCTCCTGAAGGAGCTCGGCTTCTGCGTCCACGTCAAACACCCACACAAGGTTTTTACACGCTCACTTCTGCATTTTAGGCCAGAAACACACGTATGCAAATTCTTAGCCAATGCATTGCAAGCTACAGTGTGTAGCTAAGGCCAAAGCATACCGCGCTTTCCGCTCTATCTCATGGACAGTGTATGCGGTGTAATTTTTGTAATGTGTGCGCAAATCCGCGTGCAGCCAGGACAGTAGCACTTGTGCTTAATAGTTACTAGTTAATTATGTCCATCTGCACTCCTTTGCGCAGTCATTGGACGACACTTTGAAAGGTTTACGAGAACTCGCAATAGTAAAGCAGTAACTAACGTTGAAGGCCCAGGTATACTATGCAAAACATTTTTTACGTCCATTATTGCGTTAGTGTAGTGAGTTCTCGTAAACCTTTCAAAGTGTCGTCCGATGACTACACAGATGAGTAACGCAATAACAGTCGTTAAAAGCCCAGGTAAACTTCGGGTTTTGCTTCTTTCACACAGTTGAGCAATACGCAAAAACATAGTGCAGCCCAACATTTAACGTCCATTATTACATGAGTGTAGCGAGTTCTCGTAAACCCTTCAAAGTGTCGTCCGATGACTACACAGATGAGTAACGCAATAACAGTCGTTAAAAGCCCAGGTAAACTTCGGGTTTTGCTTCTTTCACACAGTTGAGCAATACGCAAAAAAAAATTGTATAGCATAACATTTAACGTCCATTATTACATTAGTGTAGCGAGTTCTCGTAAACCCTTCAAAGTGTCGTCCGATGACTACACAGATGAGTAACGCAATAACAGTCGTTAATGGCCCAGGTAAACTTTGGGTTTTGCTTCTTTCACACAGTTGAGCAATACGCAAAAACGTAGTGCAGCCCAACATTTAACGTCCATTATTACATTAGTGTAGCGAGTTCTCGTAAACCCTTCAAAGTGTCGTCCGATGACTACACAGATGAGTAACGCAATGACAGTCATTAAAGGCCCAAGTAAACTTCGGGCTTTGCTTCTTTCGCACATTTGAGCAAAATGCAAAAAATGTTGTACAGCCTAAAATTTAACATCCATTATTGCGTTAGTGTAGCGAGTTCTCGTAAACCTTTCAAAGTGTCGTCCGATGAGTAACGCAATAACAGCGTTAAAGGCCCATGTAAACTTCGGGTTTTGCTTCTTTCACACAGTTGAGCAATACGCAAAAAAAAATTGTATAGCATAACATTTAACGTCCATTATTACATTAGTGTAGCGAGTTCTCGTAAACCTTTCAAAGTGTCGTCCGATGACTACACAGATGAGTAACACAATATGTCAATGCCCAGGTAAACCTCGAGTTTTGCTTCTTTCTCAAACACAAAACTCAAAGTTACCATTAATGACTATTATTGCGTTACTCATCTGCGTAGTCATCGGCCGACACGTTATTGCGTTAGTGCGGTGATGTCACAACTCAGGACTCAATGGGCCGATACTTTCCTTCAAACGTCTGTATTATTGAACCAGATGTGTGTTTGTTCAGATAGATATGAAAGCGTCAGAAGTTTCGTTAACGTTAACTGCTGCACGTTCTTGTGTTCCAGTGTTTTTTTGTTTAGCGCTTTTCACATTACAGTGTTTCAGTGTTATAATTTATGAAGAAATGGTGCAATTGTAAATGGCATAGTTAGTGTGAGCGTTGTGTTGTTTCACTGTGCAGGTGATCGTGCTGTATCTTCAGGTGCTGGAGTGTGAGAAGAACACCACACTGCTTCAGATAGCCTGGTGAGATCCTGAGCCTTACACTGCTGTAAACCACTCCAGCGCTGCGTAACCTCCGTCTGTCTCTCTCCAGGAACTACATGAACGACAGCTTGAGGACGGACGTGTTTCTGAGATTCAGGGCTGAAACTGTTGCATGTGCGTGTATCTTTCTTTCTGCAAGAGTCTTACAGGTGAAGTGCTTCTCTCTGCTGACGCTGGTTTCATCTCATAACTCTTTCATGAAAATGTTATGTTCTTCAAACATCCAGTTTTTTAATGTATTACGTTTCTTCTTGGTTATGTGAACGTTAGGAGAACATTTAAATGTTATCATTTTGAAACCGTTACGAGAATGTTTAAAACACACATTATTTTTAGGTTTTTCTCTCCAGATTACAAGAATGGGGTGTAACAGTACACAAAACTTTACTGAACAAATAGTGTCTGTCCGTAAATATGAATTCAACTATAACTAAAAGTTTCTTAAAGGTAAAAAAATGATCTCTGCTAATTCTGTAAACTATAGGGAGCACATTACCATAATATAACACCAAAGCCTAAATTCAGCTGATACTCATGTTTAGATATAATAACCATCACTCAATTAACACACGGTGTGCAAACATGTGTACTTCACATCAGGCAGTGTTTGCGTTAACTTCTAAATCTAATTATAAAATTATGTTTTTACTCCAATTCGTTGTTGAAATATAATCATTTATACACAGTAGCAGATTAATTTAAGCACACATTAATAATTCAGAAATCAGCAGCAGGTTCAATGAATTTAATGAATATATAGGGTAATGTAATGAATATATAGGGTAATGTAATGAATATATAGGGTAATGTAATGAATAAAAAGACTAATGTAATGAATATATAGGGTAATGTAATGAATATATAGGGTAATGTAATGAATATATATATGCTAATATAATGAATATATAGGCTAATATAATGAATATATAGGCTAATGTAATGAATACATAGGCTAATATAATGAATACATAGGCTAATGTAATGAATACATAGGCTAATGTAATGAATATATAGGCTAATGTAATGAATACATAGGCTAATGTAATGAATATATAGGCTAATGTAATGAATATATAGGCTAATGTAATGAATACATAAACTAATGTAATGAATACATAGACTAATGTAATGAATACATAGGCTAATGTAATGAATATATAGGCTAATGTAATGAATACATAGGCTAATGTAATGAATACATAGGCTAATATAATGAATACATAGGCTAATGTAATGAATACATAGGCTAATGTAATGAATACATAGGCTAATGTAATGAATACATAGGCTAATATAATGAATACATAGGCTAATGTAATGAATATAAAGACGAATGTAATGAATATATAGACTAATGTAATGAATACATAAACTAATGTAATGAATACATAGACTAATGTAATGAATACATAGACTAATGTAATGAATAGTAATGAATATATAGGCTAATGTAATGAATACATAGACTAATGTAATGAATAGTAATGAATATATAGGCTAATGTAATGAATACATAGACTAATGTAATAAATACACAGGCTAATGTAATAAATACATAGGCTAATGTAATGAATACATAGGCTAATATAATGAATACATAGGCTAATGTAATGAATACATAGGCTAATGTAATGAATACATAGGCTAATGTAATGAATACATAGGCTAATGTAATGAATATATAGGCTAATGTAAATGAATACATAGGCTAATGTAATGAATATATAGGCTAATGTAATGAATACATAGGCTAATGTAATGAATACATAGGCTAATGTAATGAATACATAGGCTAATGTAATGAATACATAGGCTAATGTAATGAATACATAGGCTAATATAATGAATACATAGGCTAATGTAATGAATATAAAGACTAATGTAATGAATATATAGGCTAATGTAATGAATACATAGACTAATGTAATGAATACATAGACTAATGTAATGAATACATAGACTAATGTAATGAATAGTAATGAATATATAGGCTAATGTAATGAATACATAGACTAATGTAATAAATACACAGGCTAATGTAATAAATACATAGGCTAATGTAATGAATACATAGGCTAATATAATGAATACATAGGCTAATGTAATGAATACATAGGCTAATATAATGAATATATAGGCTAATGTAATGAATACATAGGCTAATGTAATGAATATATAGGCTAATGTAAATGAATACATAGGCTAATGTAATGAATATATAGGCTAATGTAATGAATACATAGGCTAATGTAATGAATACATAGGCTAATGTAATGAATATATAGGCTAATGTAATGAATACATAGGCTAATGTAATGAATACATAGGCTAATGTAATGAATACATAGGCTAATGTAATGAATATATAGGCTAATGTAAATGAATATATAGGCTAATGTAATGAATACATAGGCTAATGTAATGAATATATAGGCTAATGTAATGAATACATAGGCTAATGTAATGAATACATAGGCTAATGTAATGAATAGTAATAAATACATAGGCTAATGTAATGAATACATAGGCTAATGTAATGAATATATAGGCTAATGTAATGAATACATAGGCTAATGTAATGAATATATAGGCTAATGTAATGAATACATAGGCTAATGTAATGAATATATAGGCTAATGTAATGAATACATAGGCTAATGTAATGAATACATAGGCTAATGTAATGAATACATAGGCTAATGTAATGAATAGTAATAAATACATAGGCTAATGTAATGAATACATAGGCTAATGTAATGAATATATAGGCTAATGTAAATGAATATATAGGCTAATGTAATGAATACATAGGCTAATGTAATGAATATATAGGCTAATGTAATGAATACATAGGCTAATGTAATGAATACATAGGCTAATGTAATGAATACATAGGCTAATGTAATGAATAGTAATAAATACATAGGCTAATGTAATGAATACATAGGCTAATGTAATGAATATATAGGGTAATGTAATGAATATATAGGGTAATGTAATGAATATATAGGGTAATGTAATGAATATATAGATGCTAATATAATGAATATATAGGCTAATGTAAATGAATATATAGGCTAATGTAATGAATACATAGGCTAATGTAATGAATATATAGGCTAATGTAATGAATACATAGGCTAATGTAATGAATACATAGGCTAATGTAATGAATACATAGGCTAATGTAATGAATACATAGACTAATGTAATGAATATATAGGCTAATGTAATGAATATATAGGCTAATGTAATGAATATATAGGCTAATGTAATGAATACATAGGCTAATGTAATGAATATATAGGCTAATGTAATGAATATATAGGCTAATGTAATGAATACATAGGCTAATGTAATGAATACATAGGCTAGTGTAATGAATACATAGACTAATGTAATGAATAGTAATGAATATATAGGCTAATGTAATGAATATATAGGCTAATGTAATGAATATATAGGCTAATGTAATGAATATATAGGCTAATGTAATGAATACATAGACTAATGTAATGAATACATAAACTAATGTAATGAATACATAGGCTAATGTAATGAATACATAGGCTAATGTAATGAATACATAGGCTAATGTAATGAATACATAGACTAATGTAATGAATATATAGGCTAATGTAATGAATATATAGGCTAATGTAATGAATACATAGGCTAATGTAATGAATACATAGACTAATGTAATGAATACATAGGCTAATGTAATGAATATATAGGCTAATGTAATGAATATATAGGGTAATATAGTGAATATATAGGCTAATGTAATGAATATATAGCCTAATATAATGAATATATAGGCTAATATCGGTCATATATTGAGGGAAATAGTTGATTTCTCTAGTGAACTCACAGTTGTGGCACTGAATGACTCCTGAGGTCATGTGATGTCTGAGGTCATGTGATGTCTGAGGTCATGTGATGCCCATTGTTCATAAGCTGTTTTACCGACGTCTGTAACCTAACCCTAACCCACACATATGATGCGCTTCAGTAAGTGTGTATCCTCAACACACCTTCAGATGCTCATGTTTATTCTTTGACTATGACGATCGCGTTCACTCGTCTGTACAGTGATCAGTCACTCCACGTTAAAGAGAGGCAAAGCGGCATTTATCGTTTGAGTTTCCTGATGAAATGGACAGAATACTTCATATGTTTGTGGGAACTCGGACTGAAGTGTGTTCCGGCGTTAAACAAGCTGACTGTTGAAGGTTGCATTCGGCACACACGCACCGCACCGGAAGCCCTGTACCCAAACGGTTCGGTATGAATATATGTACCGTCACACCCCTAATATCGAATGTTATAAGAATGTTCTGTTTTAAGAATGTTTTGTTCTAACATCTCCCAGACAGCAACATAGTGAATATAATCCGCATGTACCAGATGTGGCCCGGATCTGGGCCGACTCTATGTTGCTGTCTAAGCGTTCCCTGTTGGCTGTTAGATCCCTCTGCCTGACCAGCCTCCCTGGTTCTTGTTGTTCGGGGCGTCAGAACAGGACCTGATTGAGATCAGCTGTAGTGTTCTGCGTCTGTACACACTCCGGTGCGAGTCGCTGATGGCACTGCAGCAGCAGGTGGAGGAAGCGCGGGTAAAGTTGGACGCAAGCAGACCCGAAGGACTGGCTTCCACGACGGACACGCCTGCAGCCAGTTTCTCTCCTGCGTCTAAAGCTGGTGGGTTCACATAAACGCTGATACCAGTGTCAGCTAAACACATTTCTGTACGTTTATTCTCTCGTCCTCTTTTAGCGTCTCCTGCAGAAAACCAGAAGAACCACGAATCTCCGCTGTCACATCTCGCTCTCAGAAACGCCTGCCGAAAGATCTCAAGCCGAGAACGGTGAGCTAGACTCAGTGACTGCGCTTGACCTTCAGGTTCCCGTCTGATTATTGCACATCTCTCTCTCTCTCAGTGGGAAGCGTCTGAGTCGCAGTGATGAGAGACGAAGCACTCGCTGCATCCCGTCACCGCCTAGACGCAGGTAACACCTCATCTACGGCGTACGCACCTGAATATAACCTGACAGTACTTTCACCTGTCTGTCTCACGTCTGTCTGTGTCTGTATGTATGTCTGTCTCACGTCTGTCTGTGTCTGTATGTATGTCTCCTGTATGTCTGTCTGTCTGTTTCTCTGTATGTCTGTCTGTCTCACATCTGTCTCTCTGTCTGTCTGTGTCTGTATGTATGTCTCTCTGTATGTCTGTCTGTCTGTTTCTCTGTATGTCTGTCTCTCTGTATGTCTCTCTGTCTGTCTGTGTCTTTCTGTCTGTGTCTGTATGTATGTCTCTCTGTATGTCTGTCTGTCTGTTTCTCTGTATGTCTGTCTGTCTCACATCTGTCTCTCTGTCTGTCTGTGTCTTTCTGTCTGTGTCTGTATGTATGTCTCCTGTATGTCTGTCTGTCTGTTTCTCTGTATGTCTGTCTGTCTCACATCTGTCTCTCTGTCTGTCTGTGTCTTTCTGTCTGTGTCTGTATGTATGTCTCTCTGTATGTCTGTCTGTCTGTTTCTCTGTATGTCTGTCTCTCTGTATGTCTGCCTGTCTCTTTATCTGTCTGTCTGTTTTTCTGTCTGTCTCTCTGTCTGTCTGTATGTCTGTATGTCTATCCGTCTGTGTGTCTGTGTCTGTATGTCTGTCTCTCTGTATGTCTATCTGTCTGTCTGTCTCTCTGTCTGTCTCTATCTTTCTGTCTGTGTCTGTCTGTCTGTGTCTCTCTGTCTGTCTGTCTCTGTCTGTCTCTATCTGTCTCTCTGTCTGTCTGTGTCTGTATGTCTGTCTGTCTGTATGTCTATCCGTCTGTGTCTGTCTGTGTCTGTCTGTCTTTCTGTCTCTCTGTCTGTGTCTGTCTGTCTCTCTGTATGTCTCTGTCTGTCTCTCTGTCTGTCTCTCTCTATGTCTGTCTGTCTCTGTCTGTCTCTCTGTCTGTCTCTGTCTCTCTGTCTGTCTCTGTCTGTCTCTCTATTTGTCTCTGTCTGTTTCTGTCTGTGTCTGTCTCTCTGTGTCTGTCTGTCTGTATGTCTGTCTGTCTCTCTATCTGTCTCTGTCTATCTCTATCTGTCTCTCTGTCTGTCTCTATCTGTATGTCTGTCTGTCTCTATCTGTCTCGCTATCTGTCTTTGTCTGACTGTCTGTCTCTATCTGTCTCTCTGTCTGTCTCTATCTGTATGTCTGTCTGTCTCTATCTGTCTCTCTGTCTGTCTGTCTCTATCTGTCTCTCTGTCTGTTTCTATCTGTATGTCTGTCTGTCTCTATCTGTCTCACTGTCTGTCTCTGTCTGTCTCTATCTGTCTCTCTGTCTGTTTCTATCTGTATGTCTGTCTGTCTCTCTGTCTGTCTCTATCTGTCTGTCTGTCTGTCTCTATCTGTATGTCTGTCTGTCTCTATCTGTCTCTCTGTCTGTCTCTATCTGTCTCTCTGTCTGTCTCTGTCTGTCTCTATCTGTATGTCTGTCTGTCTCTATCTGTCTCTCTGTCTGTCTCTATCTGTCTCTCTATCTGTTTCTATCTGTATGTCTGTCTGTCTCTATCTGTCTCACTGTCTGTCTCTGTCTGTCTCTATCTGTCTCTCTGTCTGTTTCTATCTGTCTGTCTGTCTGTCTCTCTGTCTGTTTCTATCTGTATGTCTGTCTGTCTCTATCCGTCTCTCTGTCTGTCTCTATCTGTATGTCTGTCTTTCTCTATCTGTCTCTCTGTCTCTATCTGTCTGTCTGTCTCTCTGTCTGTCTCTGTCTGTCTCTATCTGTATGTCTGTCTGTCTCTATTTGTCTCTCTGTCTGTCTGTCTGTCTCTATCTGTCTCTCTGTCTGTCTCTATCTGTATGTCTGTCTGTCTCTATCTGTCTCTCTGTCTGTCTCTGTCTGTCTCTATCTGTATGTCTGTCTGTCTCTATCTGTCTCTCTGTCTGTCTCTATCTGTCTCTCTATCTGTCTCTATCTGTATGTCTGTCTGTCTCTCTGTCTGTCTCTGTCTGTCTCTATCTGTATGTCTGTCTGTCTCTATCTGTCTCTCTGTCTGTCTCTATCTGTCTCTCTGTCTGTCTCTGTCTGTCTCTATCTGTATGTCTGTCTGTCTGTCTGTCTCTATCTGTCTCTCTGTCTGTCTCTATCTGTATGTCTGTCTGTCTGTCTCTATCTGTCTCTCTGTCTGTCTCTGTCTGTCTGTCTGTCTCTGTCTCTCTATCTGTCTGTCTGTCTGTCTATCTGTCTGTCTGTCTCTGTCTGTCTCTGTCTGTCTGTCTGTCTGTCCTTCAGGCGCAGTCGTAGCGTGTCCTCTCCATCGCTGTCCGTCTCTCCTGGACGCACGTCCTACAGACACCGACAGAGGGAGCACGAACGAGAGCGGAGGAAGGGACGCTCATCACACAGGAGATGATGTCATCAGGTGTGCGGGGGAGTGGCCCAAGACTGACCAATCAGATGAAACCGCTTGTAAATGTGTATTTTTGTGTCTCCTTCAGAAGAGTTTAAATAAAACGGGAGGATTTTAAAAACTGCGTGACTCTGTGTGTTTTAAATGCTTGTTAGTTATCAGCTATTCATTGCTAAAGAGTGTGTTTGGACCCTTGATATTAAGCCCTGTGGGATCGTAGTGGGCTTGCTAATGAATTAGGCTGCTAACTAGTGAGGGTTTAATTAGCCTGCTGGGAATGGCTAATCCCTCGCTACACATGCATCTCTGGTGGAATCTCACCGGCCCCTCATGGTATCTTCTCCTTCACCAGCAGGACCAGGACGGTGTTGGGTTGATATATATATGGGGGTAACTGTGGTGACGAGGGTATGAGGTCACCGAGACGTCACTGAGCGAAGCTTTAAATGCTGAAAAAATCTCAAGCGCTTTGATCACTCGATTGTCCAGTTATCAGGAGAAACATGGCCGCTCAAGGAAACGCCTCTCAGCGCACGCCGTCGTCTGTGCTCTACATCACCATATACGTCTTCCTGGTGATGCTGGGGAACCTGGGGAACACCACGGTCATCGGAGTGGTGGGAGAAGGCCTTCTGCGGGAGCCGGGAGTCGTCCGGAGCTCTGACGTGATCCTGGTCAACATGGCTTTCTCCAACCTGATGGTGTCGTTGGTGAGAAACTCTCTTCTGGTGATCTCCGACATGGGAGTGGAGGTACGGATGGAAATGTGTTTGTACTACATTTAAAGTGGTTGGAAAAGAGTTGACAAAATATGCACAGATCAGTGTTCTCGTATGTTCATCGGCATCTATCGAAACACAATTCAATGATGCTGATTGACCCGTGAACAATGTTGAGATGCTGATCTAAAACAGCATTTTGAACCCATTTATAAGAACCAGTGGAGAGACGCCCGGGCTGGTGTAATAGTGCCTGATTTTGAGGAAGTTTCAGGCTGGACCGATTGCACTGGGAGATTCCTGTCCAGGTGAGAAGATGAGGAATGAAAGGATCAGACAGTCAGCTTTAAACCCTGACTGAACCTTCTCTGTAAACACTATCTGAAAACATTTGCAGAGCTGGAACTGGTCAACACGTATAGAAAACTGGGTCGGAAATGCTACAGGTTTTGTAAGGACTCGTTTCATTATTGATACAGAAATGAGGGATAGTTTTCAGTCGCCTAAGCTTGGATGCATCTAAACTGTGTGACGATGTATAGAGATTTGCGGTCTAGTTTGCTATTGATAGCCTTGTTGTGTCCTCACAGGTTTTCCTCAATAAGAACTGGTGTCGCTTTATGATGGGCATCTGGGTTTGGCTCCGCTCGGCAAACGTTTGGTCGACGTTCTTCCTGAGCGCGTTCCACTTTCAGACCCTCCGTCGGGTCGCCCCGCCCGCCACGAACGTGCACGGCCACCCCGGACCCCCCAGATCCCTGATACTCGGGCTGTGCCTCGTCTGGAGCCTCAACCTGATCTACTCCATCCCGGCGTTCATCTTCTCCAAGAACGGTGATGAGAACTCCACAGAGGTCAGTCCGTCTCTTTATTGGCTTCATTTGAATTGTGTGTTTCCTTTCGGTTAACCTTCGACCCCTCATCCAGACGCTGATGTTGGTGAGCAGCACCACTCGGCCGCTGTTGGGATGCATCTGGAACTTCCCAACGGTCTACAGCGGCTTGGCCTTCGCTACCTCCTCCATGGTGATCCATGAGTCCATTCCCATCTTCCTGATGAGTGTCACTAACCTGGGCTCCCTGCTGACGCTGTACTCTCACGGACAAACAAGAAGAGCCACCAACAAGAGTCAGGATGCTCCGGTCATCACCCGGATCCCTGCGGAGCGGCGGGCGGCTAAGGTGAGATGATCTTAACCCAACTCTTAGTATTTATTACAACAAACTGTATGGAATCAACCCTACTTCAGGTAAACCTTTATTTTCAACATCTATCGCTATGCCAGTCCAGTATAGAAAATGATATTACCTAACCCTAAAGCTAACTCTGCGGAAGTAAATCCGAAACTTTCCATGAAAATAGTCAAGGAAGGGTTAAAACACAAACCAACCAAACTAGAGTGACATTGGCATCCTTGAAGACCTTTGATAATTGCTTTCTCCTGTGTTGATGCACTCACCAGATTAAAGGGACACGCCCCCCAGTGCAAGATGATGTCATCAATAGTTGTGGTTTGTTAACAGTTATTGGGATGCTATAATATAGATGACCTGAATGTTACATGAACGGAAAGATTGGATTTCATTGGTTCCCTCAAATCTAGTTTGAAATTCCGACTGATTGATAGGAATGTTGTCCTGCTAAGCAAGACAGTCCCAGACCCAAACTTTAATTATACCATGATGATGTCATTTCCCGAACTAATGATCTTCACGATGGCCATGATCCTGTGGGATGCGTAGTTCACTGTCCCGTGGGAGCTCATGCTCTGCCTGTTAGCAAGTTGGAGCATGTTTTTGATTCTAGAAGAAAGTGTAGATCAGGCTGTTTTGAGTTCAGTACCACAGACTGATACGTGTGTGTTTGCTCAGGTGATCCTGGCGCTCAACATCCTCTTCATTTCATCCTGGGGCACTAGCATCATCTCCGTCAACTACTTCAACTATAACCGTGGATCTTCAGCGCAGTTCCTGCTCATCGTCGCTCGCATCGCCAACATCACCTTCATCGCGCTCTCGCCCATCGTCCTCGCCGTGGGACACCGGAGACTCCGAGCGTTTATAAAGTCCGCCCTGTCGCGTATAGTCTGACAGATGGACAGATATCAAAGACAAAGAGTGTGTGTCAGTGTATCACATTATCTATTTTTAATAAAGTTGCATGTACTTACTCAAGAACGATGATTCTGTCCCGTTTAAAATCCAGTTGAGAAGGCCTGAGTTTGAATTGACCGATCAAACGGGATGCATTAAGGAAGTATTTAATGCATTGCATTACATCTATTCATTCATCTGATGCTTTCTCACAAACTAGTAAAATACTGCATATCAAATCATATAATGCACCTGCTGTAAAAGGAGCAAGAAAATATTAAATATGACTAAATAAAAACTTGTCCTGAGAGAAAACGGATTCTTCCTGAATTCATTGAAGGTTTGTATAGTGTATCTTTCTACTAGAGACACTAATACGTCCTTATTTCTGACTTTACACCTTTCTTATGTCACGTCCGCCAGAGCCAGTGGCTGTGGATGAGTGCAGACATACACTAGATCGCTTCTGTTATAATCAGCGAAGGGTTTGCGCTGTGGGCAGCTTCATTGATTATAATGGGAGTGATTTAACTGTCACTTCACAGGAGAGCACCAGTGTCCGACAGAGAATATGACACAAGGTAAACCTCGGATTGTGTGTTTAATCTGCAAACAAGTGGAACAGACTTAATCAAGTTTAACCATATATAGTTATCTGACAGATTCCAGATACCCATTTATCATTTGGGTTAAATGTGTTAACCCAGTTATGATGATAGATTAACCCAGCATGTTCTCTGTCTTATATTTACCCATCAGACTGGGTTGGATTTTTAACCCGGAATTTTTTAGATCTTCAAAATGGAGCCAAACACCATGAAGCAGCACACAAGATGGATGCCTTAAACAGGAACACGTAAGAAGCTTGTCTTCTTGTACATTGTGTTATGAAATCAGTGTGTTGTGAGTCATAATCAGTGAGTTGTGTTAATACCATTGACACCTGTAAGGCTCTGGTATGTGTGTCTAGTGCCACCTAGCGATCGTAAAACAACATCATCACATTGTTTAACCAGATAACTGATATGTTAGAGAATTAACTTTATTTTATTAGAGTATTTAATTATTGTATGGTTCATATTAATTTTGAATGAATTTGCTCCTATTTTACATGATGGTAGATATTACGTTTCAAACCTTACAAGTACCGTGATGTAGTTCCAGTCAGACTCCATCTGTGTGTCGTGTTTACCTCTGACGTCAGTCGGCGGGAAACGCTCCGGGGCTCTCTGAGGTAAATATTGACCGATCAGTCTCTGACTAAATACAACGGCCGCGACGCGTTATAGCGAGCGACTGATACGAAACAATCTTTTACAAATCAAGAACATTCTGTCATTAGTATTTTGCTTTGATAAAACGTTGGAACACTGAAATCTTATTTGCGGTTCTTTGCCGTTTAAAGGGCGCGAGCAGTTTCGCGCTTCGTGTGGAGCGCGCTTCACTAACTGAATTAAGAGCTATTAACCTATTTACACAACTTCCCAATAAATCACTGTATATGTAATGTATGTGTGCTCATATGGTAGCTCATTTAATAAAAAAATGCTTTTGTAAATCATAATTATGATATAAAGTGTCTAAATGATGAGAATTATACGATAAAAAGACCGAAATTATTACCTTAAATGTCGTAATATCGACTAAGTATGTCATGGTTTTGACTTTTCATCTCATAGTCCTAATTATGACTTTATTATGACAATTTTCCCCCCTTGTATAAGTATTTAATGATAACGGTTGCAATGTTTAATATGAAAATAAATGTATTTCTCTCAGATTCAGATCTCTCTCTATGTCTTTCAGGTCAAAGGTCATGGTGTGTCTTTCCCTTGGATGTGCGGAAAGAACTAGTCTGCTTCTAAAAAGAGTTTAAATCAAACGGAAGCATCATAATGATAGTTTATGTGTTTGAGATGATAGACTAGAAAGATGAAACTAAAGTTGTTAAACCACAGCTCCAACAACTCCAAGTGTGTGGCTTTTTTTGGAGCCAGACTCTGTGGAATTGTGGTGGGCTTACTAATGAATTAGGCTGCTAACTAGTGAGCGTTTAATTAGCCTGGTGGGGATCGTTAATCCCCGGTGCGTAAAGATGCAAGTTCAGCTCTTGTGTCCCAAAACATCCATATCTCTGGTGGAATCTGACCTGCCATTCACCGCGTCTTCTCCTATGACAGCAGGAACGGGATGCAGCGGATGTTGTTTTGGGTTGAGATCTATTTGGTAACCATGGTCCATAAAAGGGGCTTGCGGTCGGTGGGTGGAGAGGGAGGCGTTGGGATGGGGAACTTACAACATCACTGAGACGTTCTGAGAGAAGCTCCATTCATGATTGAAGACGTGCTCATGGCGCCTCAAAGAAACCCCTCAAACGTCGGTCAGCGCATCGCTTCATCCCCGTTCTACTTCGCCCTCTACGTCATCCTGGTGATGCTGGGGAACCTGGGGAACACCACGGTCATCGGAGTGGTCGGAGCAAGCCTTCTGCGGGAGACGGGAGTCGTCCGGAGCTCTGACGTGATCCTGGTCAACATGGCTTTCTCCAACCTGATGGTGTCGTTGGTGAGAAACACGGTCGTGATGGTGTCCGACCTGGGAATGGAGGTACGGCTGAATTTCCTCATGGACGGACTTTCGGTTGGAATGGGTAACTGTTAATGAAGGGATTGACGTTTGGGTTTAATCTCTACAGGCAAAACCTCTGAAATGATTGAGAACCCAACACGCTGTCTTCGTGAAGCTTTGTTTCACGTCTTTCAAGTCAGAGTTATCGATTGTTCAGAGCAAACAAAACCAACTAAACTTCCAGTTGGGCTCTAATCAAGAGTTATTTCCAGAGATTTGTTGCGTTTGTGTTGAGAGTGACTCTGCGAATGACGACTGTCTTACGTCAGTAATGCCTGTTTCCTCACAGATTTTCCTCAGTAGAGATATGTGTCACCTTATGATGGGCATCTGGGTTTGGCTTCGCTCGGCAAACGTTTGGTCGACGTTCTTCCTGAGCGCGTTCCACTTTCAGACGCTCCGCCGGGTCGCCCCGCCCGTCATCAGCCTCCACGGCCCCCGCGGACCCCCCAGATCCCTCATCTTCGGCTTCTGCCTCGTCTGGAGCCTCAACCTGATCTACGCCATCCCAGCGTTCATCTTCTCCAAGAACGGTGATGAGAACTCCACCGAGGTCAGTCCCTCTCTTTATTGGCTTCATTTGAATTGTGTGTTTCCTTTCGGTTAACCTTCGACCCCTCATCCAGACGCTGATGTTGGTGAGCAGCACCACTCGGCCACTGATGGGATGCATCTGGGACTTCCCAACGGTCTACAGCGGCTTGGCCTTCGCGACCTCCTCCATGGTGATCCATGAGTCCATTCCCATCTGCCTGATGAACATCACTAACCTGGGCTCCCTGCTGACGCTGTACTCTCACGGACACACGCGGAACAACAAGAGTCAGGATGCTCCGGTGGTCACCCGGATCCCTGCGGAGCGGCGGGCGGCTAAGGTGAGTACCCGGTTAACCCTCACACACACTGGACTTAAATCATGGAGGCTTTGGGATACACTCCAAGGTTGGTTCTGTTTGAAGAGAGACTCTATATTGCAGAAGTGTAAATTTAGTTGAATTTACTTAAAAATGCATTTTTCTGTCACAAATTAACAATATCCCTTCTATCCGACTCGAGTCTTTCCAACGAGATGCTTTTTGTCCAGAAAAAGATGAAATGATTAAATAGTAGATTTGGTGGCGTGTACACGACTCCTCCCGAGAGGTTTTTAAGACCCTACTAACAGAGCTGGTGTGTTTGCTCAGGTGATCCTGGCGCTCAACGTCCTCTTCATTTCCTCCTGGGGAACTAACGTCATCTCCGTCAACTACTTCAACTATAACCGCGGCTCCTCCACCGAGTTCCTGCTCATCATCGCTCGCTTCGCCAACATGAGCTTCATCGCGCTCTCGCCCATCATCCTCGCCGTGGGACACCGGAAGCTCCGAGCCTTCATAAAGTCCGTCCTGTCGCACCTCTGTCCCTCGGGATAGACCTCAGATGTTTTCCGAAGGACTTCCTCCGCTTGTCTTGAGTGGTTTTGTCTTGTGTCTGTTGTTGGAGGACTGATTAAACTCGTGTCAGAGAGTGTGTGTGTGTGTGTGTTTAAATGAAGTCATAATACCTACAGAAAATAAAGTTTCCAGTGAAGCATTTGTGTTCCAGACCAGATTCACTGCAATAAAACACTGGAGATGAGCACTCATTCATGACTGGAGATTATCTTAAGCACATCCCTGCCTCATGCCTGGGATCATGATTATGAGATGAAACGTCTA
>CM040929.1:9153410-9195910 GCA_023029165.1 Gobiocypris rarus
CTTTGTAGAGAGATTGTGGCTACAGGTTGCACTTCTGGCACCCGTCCCAACATTATGCGTTCACATCACATGTTTTGCAGCACAGCGGTAGAGTTACACTCACGTGACATTGCAAATCTTCGCCATCATGAAAGCTTATGTTTGCATGCATTTTAAAGCCTTGCCAGTTGAACTTTATATTCACACAGTGATCTAACATACACTTTTCTGAGCATGTACACTTAAGGCTACGTTCACACTACGAGCCTTAGTCCTCAATTCCCATTTACTGCTCAGCAGTGTTAATTTCATTAACGAAGACGATGACGAAAAATATCGTCAACGCCTACTTTTCTGTGACTAAAGCGAGACGTTGACAAGCTAAAATAATATCTGATGATAAAAACTATGACGAAACGTATGCCGTTTCTTTGTTAACAAGACGAGACTGGACTATAATGTTATTTGAGGAATGTCAGACATTAAAAACACATGATCTCTTCAAATGCTGTCTTTCAAAAATGTCGTCCGTCAAGGAAGGTGTCTGCATTATCTGATCGCTCTGAATCTGACAGCCGCAGCTGACGTCACAAGTCACGGGTGGTTAGGCAATCAAATCTCGAACTAGCGAGCTCTATATGCAACGCAGCGTTCTCGTAGACTCATTTGAAAATGGTCACGCAAAGAACGATCTTCGATAGGAATAAATGTCAAAAAAGGAAAAACTTAAAAGACAGAGCAGAGATCGAGTTAGTTAGTAAAATCCCCAGCCAACAGGTAATTTTACTAAAGCTGTTGATGGAGTGGAGGTTGTGGAACAGCAAGTTGATGGGCACATGAAGCAGGTAAAAACACAGCGCCATCGTCCCCACCGATTTTAGGTTAGTTTGATTATGAACCTGATGGATGTATATTGCTTTTTATGTTTGAAAAACTCTAGCCTATATAAAGCTAAAGGCGCCGATTGAAATATTTCAATCGTGTTGCGCCATCATCATGTAAGCTTATCATTTAAACGCTTTTTAATCATTGTTTTTAAAACATTCAGACACATTAAGCAGCGAGGGAGAATTAATTTAGGTAAATGCGCGTGTTAAATTAAGACTGATACGCGGCGCACCTCATACAGCGCATGAGTTCATTTCGTGCCTTGTGCTTGAACGTTCAAATACGCTTAGTGGCAAAATCTTTGTCTTTGCGAGTGTCCTCGTACACTAAGTCATTTGTGTCTTTAAATAAACCTGAACAGTTTACAATAAAACATGTGTAGTATTAGTGGGATCCTGGTAGTCTATTAATGAGGTCTTACAGGTATAGTTCACCCCAAAATGAAAAATCTATTATCATTTACTCACCTAAGTGGTAAAGGGATATGTAGCATTGCATAAGTGCTACTAACTAAGAGTGCAATGGCAATACAACCTGATTTAAATTTTGCATAAGCTTAATTGAATTGGTCTAAAATAGAGAAAAATTATAATGACCATTTTTGTCTAAAGACTAGATATAAAAAAAGCTACCAAAAATAATGTTGGTAACGGCAGTTTGACTAAAAATAATGACTAAAACTTGACAAAAAATGCAGTTACTTTTCATCGACTAAAACTAGACTAAAACTATGAAAGACAAAATGATTAAAATGTGACTAAGACTAAATCGGAAATGGCTGTCAAAATTAACACTGCTGCTCAGATCAGATTTTTTGGTACAGCTGTTCACATTGTTGTTTTAAATGTAGCCAATATCAGATTCCAGTGCCAACAGATCATGGTCCATACATATTTTGCTGTGAACAGTACAGGTACAGCTAGGGATGGGAATTTTGGTCAATTTCTCATTTCGATCATCGATAGGTTTCAAAAACGAGTACTTGTGGGCGGGGCTTGTGCGGGGGGCGGAGCGTCTCCGTCATGGAGATATGAAACTATTTTAAGACTGTTACGAAAATTAATGTTGACATGTCTATGAAAACATGAACATATGACTATAAAAAATAACTGCTAGATAACTAACTATAAATAACTGCTAGATTATGATGCATAAATGTCTTTGAAAAAGAAACATCTAAAAACAAAATAACTGTCTCAAATAACCCAGTCAATAACATCGGGCATTGTGTTTGAGCTGAAACTGTGAATACACCCTGCAGAGCTTTGCTAGCGGTTTAATAAACTCAACCAAACGCATCCTGTATTAGTTTAATCAGATATAAGCCGATTACAATTTACATCTGACGCAAATGTGCACATGAACTTGGCCATATTCTACAGGCTATGGTTTGAAAGGGAAACTCATTTTGAAAGCACTTTTCCCTTAACAACAACGATACATGGGGCAACGAAAGCACAGAGCATTTACAACACTGTAAGGCCAACAATCGTGTTCTCTTTATAATGCTATGTACATGACAGATTTGCGCTGCACATCATTTTATTTTTCATGAAGTGATACAGACTTCACTGTGCGTTCGAATCCATAATGAGAAACAACTAAAGCAGGTCTACTGTTAAAAACACGAGCAAAACACCACTGCTGCATTATTAACATCATCAATGATTTTGAAAAGAAATAGCCTATTTAAAAGATTATGACCGTCTGGAATAACCCAGAGTCGACCATGTCGGGCACATTTTCATAACGGCAGCGCTTTGCTAGATGTAGCCTTTTCATTGTGGATTTGATCAGCTGATACACGGGAACTAAAGCACAGAGTATTTACAACATTTTATTACAACCGTGTTGTCATTATAATGCTATATGACAGATTGGCGCTGCACATCTTGCACTGTATTTCGTGATCACAGGGATTCAGGCATCACTGCAGCGCGCGCTTCAGTTTCACTTTATTTCGCGGTCTGGAAGGCATGTTTTCTAATGCTAACCAACCAGACCTCAGTTACCGCCCAAAATGACACAATACACAATCAGAAAAATAGATATATTTTATTAAATATATTTTTTAAAGTCAGGACGATCATCGTTTTCATGATCGATCGTCGCTGTCACGCGTTCGAGTACGACCACTGTTTGCCCATCCCTAGTACACGCAGTAGAAACAATTAAATTAACATGCATAACGTCTGATATACAGTGTTTTTTATTTTATCGGTAGTTGTATGGGCATCAGAAGCAAAAATTGCTTAAAAATAGGTATAATATATGACAGTACAAGCCAAAAGTTTTATTCACTCGATTCACTCGTTTTCTCGATGCATTGATTACAAATCCTGACGATGCATATGCATCGATCTTGAAACATGTATTTTTGAATCGTGAACCGTTGATTTAGGTCGATAATCGATTTAAAATGCTAAGATTCAGTGCTTTAAAACTAACATTAGATTATATCTACTAGGCTACATGCGTGAATTAGAGTCATCTGCGCCTCACAGCTCGCCTTCACAGACACACACTGCTCTCTTTACCGCCTTCACTGGAATGTGCTCGCGCTCCATCCATAGCTCGCTGACACATGTATGAGCATCCCACGCTTGATCTCTCCTCAGGACAGCCACTGTGTCAACTGCCAAGTCACAGTTTACTAGAACACTGTAGTGTATGAGTTATAGAGGAAACACAAGACATGAGTGTGTGTGAACCTGAAAACACACAGCATTGAGAGGACGGTTTACTAGAACACTGTAGTGTATGAGTTATAGAGGAAACACAAGACATGAGTGTGTGTGAACCAGAAAACACACAGCATTGAGAGGACAGGAGGTTTACTAGAACACTGTAGTGTATGAGTTATAGAGGAAACACAAGACATGAGTGTGTGAACCAGAAAACACACAGCATTGAGAGGACAGGACACTGAAGTGCATGTAGAACTTCACAAAACATCTGGATGATCATGCATGAAAAGCACACACAGATGAAATGCACTGAACAAAAGCGTATCAAAGTACGGATTGTTTACTGGCGTTAATAAAAGAAACAAGCATTCTAAATTTAAGTACACCAAAACTGCGGAAATGCTGTCTATTAAAAACGCTCAATTCATATTGTGTTGGCTATAGGTTTTGGTTATACTGATAGTGATGTGATGATTGCATAACGAATTAACGATTGCTCCCACCCTTCAACATATTTTAATAATTTAATTAGACTGTGGCCACATTGTTTAAGTATGGAGTTAATATAATGCCACATAGTTTTGCAAAAGAATAAAGTATTGCAAAATAAAAAGTGTTGCAAACAAAAATAAAGTATTGCAAAATAAAAATAAAGTAGAGAGAGAGAAAAAGGAAAAGGAAAATAAAATTGTTTCACTTGCAACACAACTTTTATTCTGCGAGCGTACAGTGTGCTTGCGATACCGTTTCTGTGCGATTCACTTTTCTGTGCGTGTCTTTGTGGCACTGTTTTGACATGGGGGGTGGAGTCAAGAAACTGGGATGTGTTCAGCTGACATGGTCACGCCTCCCTCCGTGTGACATCATCTCTTGGAGACGCAGATCAGCAAAGTTTAAGGCACCATGGCAAAATCACCCGCATTTGGCTGGTGGCGGTGCTAATTTCCATCCCTACCGCCACTATGGCGGGTAAATAAAAATAGCATACTGTTTCACCGGCAGTACGGTGTCGATTGATTCTTAGATGCATCGCGATGCGGACATGGACGATTCTGAATCTATTCACAAATATAAAACAAAATGTGTTTTCTAAACATTGATACCGTGATGTTGACGGAAAGCAAAAAGGCACAACTCGGCGCGGGGAGTACAGCATCCGGACCGTCTGTTAAAATGATTTGGTTCATCTACTAATACTCAACTAACCACTGTGTCCACATGAGCAGATGACCGCTCTATATCGAGACAGCCATTGTCAACTGCCAAGTCACCGCAGTTTACTAGAACACTGTAGTGTATGAGTTATAGAGGAAACACAAGACATGAGTGTGTGTGAACCAGAAAACACACAGCATTGAGAGGACAGGACGGTTTACCAGAACACTGTAGTGTAAGAGTTATAGAGGAAACACAAGACATGAGTGTGTGTGAACCAGAAAACACACAGCATTGAGAGGACAGGACGGTTTACCAGAACACTGTAGTGTAAGAGTTATAGAGGAAACACAAGACATGAGTGTGTGTGAACCTCAAAACACACAGCATTGAGAGGACAGGACGGTTTACTAGAACACTGTAGTGTATGAGTTATAGAGGAAACACAAGACATGAGTGTGTGTGAACCTGAAAACACACAGCATTGAGAGGACAGGACGGTTTACTAGAACACTGTAGTGTAATGAGTTATAGAGGAAACACAAGACATGAGTGTGTGTGAACCAGAAAACACACAGCATTGAGAGGACAGGACGGTTTACTAGAACACTGTAGTGTATGAGTTATAGAGGAAACACAAGACATGAGTGTGTGTGAACCTGAAAACACACAGCATTGAGAGGACAGGACGGTTTACTAGAACACTGTAGTAGGGCTGGGGCGGTATGGATTTTTCTTACCATGTTGAAAAGCAAGAAATTCCAGTTCAGCAGTAAACCGCTTTAAACCTCCCAAACAGACCCCATCCATCAGGATGGAGCGCCACGATCGTGAAGCCACGCCCCCTGTTGTGAGTCTTGTATTGAGTGCGACACACAATAATCCTCTTCTATAGTTAAACTAAAAACTTGGCTCTGTAGATTAAATTGAAAGTATAACTATGCATATATGCTATTTTAAATACTGTAGTCTAGCCTACAATTTGAAATATGAAATGGATGTTTGAGCATTTCATAAGCATGCATGTTTATTTTCCGTCGGTGAAACAACACACTACAGCCTGTAAAACATTTAAATGATTATCAGTAAATAATGGTAATCTTAAGAATATAAGAAAATTAAATATTTGTTTAAAAAAGATTTGTTTCATAGCCTATTTCCCCGCAGAGATGCGTCATACGCCGCTCTGCGCTTTGAGATGACACGAGCTGGATAGACTCGAATATCTACGTCTTCATGTTTTCTCCTGATGATGCAAAGCAACACTTGTTGTCTAACGTCTGAAGAGCGAATTTTATCGTCCACAGGGTCAAGACATTTAGGCTACATATGTTTGATTAGGCTATGCACTGCTAGAGAAAACCAAAGCAACATCGCTGGGTGTCAAATAAACTTGACGCGCGTCTAATAACAATCACAAACTGTGTTATATCAAATTTCGTCCTACAGTGTTTTTCTACTTTACCACAGTAAAAGATTTGAATGGGTATAATAGACTAAAGCAAACGAAAGGAAGAAACGTTTATAATTCCCTGCAAAAATGAGTGCGACGCGAGTGAAGATTTAGGTAAAGAAACGAGATGTCCAGTGGAATAAAATGGACTAACGTTAGGCCTATTATTAAAATTCACGGAAATGGGAATATTGGGTGACCAGATCGCAAAACAGAATTAAAAAGCTGGCAGATCTTAAATTGGGCTCAGCCTCCCTCTGTCATTCGTGAATAGCCTGTGTTTTCATGGCTACGATGTAACATCTGCGAATGTATTTCCCTTGTAAACAAAGCTTTGTGCTTCACTCCTGTGGTAATAATCACGTAAAACAGCGTTCACGCAAAACACTGGGTCAATAACGAAATTATAGTTTTAAGTAGAAAATAGTATTTATGTAAGGAGATATTAAAATAAAAAGAGCACAACTCCTCTTATGTGGAAGCAAGCTACTTTTTCCCCCTCACGTGCAACCTACGAGTCCTTATTTGGTTTAGTAAAATAACGGAATTATCATTTTAAGTAGAAAATAGTATTTATGTAAAGAGATAAAATACAGAGTATAGTAAATTATATCTTTTTATACAATTAAAAAAACAACGATATCGTCGCCCATCACGATAAAGTGAACATGCTAGTTATTCTAGCAAAATATATGAAGACCATGTAATGCGGTAACCATCCCAGCCCTACACTGTAGTGTATGAGTTATAGAGGACACAAGACATGAGTGTGTGTGAACCTGAAAACACACAGCATTGAGAGGACAGGACGGTTTACCAGAACACTGTAGTGTATGAGTTATAGAGGAAACACAAGACATGAGTGTGTGTGAACCTGAAAACACACAGCATTGAGAGGACAGGACGGTTTACCAGAACACTGTAGTGAATGAGTTATAGAGGAAACACAAGACATGAGTGTGTGTGAACCTGAAAACACACAGCATTGAGAGGACAGGACGGTTTACCAGAACACTGTAGTGAATGAGTTAGGGCTGTAGCTATCGATTCTTTTAGTAATCGAGTATTCTACCGATTATTCCATCGATTAATCGAGTAATCGGATAATTACTTTTTTCTTTATTAAAGAGCAATACTAAATATATAAGAGAAAATGAGACCGGTATCTTAAAATTAACATCTAATTTGTTTTCTTTTTAGAAAAATAAAGTATACTGCTGAAATTGCATACATTAATAACTGTGAAAATAACCCATTTTAAAGCATTCAATTGCCACATTATAAAAATCTATTTCAAATTACTTTAAAAGGAAAACATAGTTCAGTCTAAAACTAAACCTACAACCAATAAACCAAAATGATATTAATATAAAAATAGCAATAATGCCTATATTACAGTGAACAAATATCACAGACCAAGGCAGCTCTGGCATAATGTCAATAACACTTATATTTAGAGTTTCTTTACAGTTATTGACAGTGTTCGAACTATACCATGGCCTTTGGGAGCCCACTTTTTCTTTTTTTTGGGGTGTAGAAATTAAACAATGAATTTTGTTTCATATTTATGTTTAAATATTATATTGTTATTTTTAAATATCATCTGATTATGAGAAGTACAAAGATGCACGTGGGTCAGAATGATTTTGGTGGTTATTATATTTTGTTTAATAATAAGTTTTGATTTGTAGAAAGTCTTTCTTTAAAGTAAATTGTATCTTAATTTTAATTTATGTTTCATCAGCCAATTGCCTGGATTTAATAAATAAGAAGCAAATAGACTATAGCAGACTATATTAGTGACAAGAAGGCGCCGAGCGATCACAATTGCTCTTGAACATGTATCATAAATAAACTAAAACTCAGCAGGATACTTGCCTCACAGACATGAGACATATGTGTATAGAAAGCTTGAAATGTCTACGTTTAAACGAAACAATTCGAACGAAAATAAATAGGTAAGCAAAGCGCACTGTTCACGTGAGCAGCTCGAGTGGCGTCTCAGAGCGGTTCTGCATCACTGCATGTGCTGTGAGTTTAACACGCATCTTTAGACTAATCCTGACTTGAGCAACTTTGTACACATTTGTCTCTTAGTTGTAGTATTAGTTCTTACTTTGCTATATATATATATATATATATATATATATATATATATATATATATATATATATATATATATATATATATATATATATACATATACAGTGAGGAAAATAAGTATTTGAATATTTTGCAAGTTCTCCACTTAGAAATCATGGAGGGCTCTGAAATTGTCATTGGAGGTGCATGTCCACTGTGAGAGACATAATCTAAAAAAAATCTTTATATTTATTTGCAGCTGTATCATACAAATAAATAGTTAAAAATCATATATTGTGATTTCTGAATTTTTTTAATAGATTTTGTCTCTCACAGTGGACATGCACCTGATGACAATTTCAGACCCTCCATGATTTTACTGTAAACATCTGCCAATTTAGGGGACATCGCCTAACCCTAGTGTATTATTTATATAGGGAACAGAATGACTTCAGAGTGACCCATGTTTAATTCAGTTTGTTTCCAAAACTACATGTCTAGATTTAGTCTTTTATTTAGCAGCTTATTCAGCTCCAGCGAGTGTCTTACAGCAGTGTTTCTTTTCATTCTCTCCTTTACAGATGAACACAGATGTTGCCTCCACTGAGACATTTACACGTGCCAGAACCAAGGTCAGAACAGGTATTGTGTTATTTTCTAAGATACATTAGTGTTTAAGCCAGTTTTTTTTTTTTTACAGTATATGAGCACTGGACTTTTGGTTGCAAACTATGCAATTAATCCTCAAATCACATGTGTTCTGATCTATGGGTCCTGGGCCCTTATTTATCAACAGGTCATAGAAAAGGTTCTATATATTGTTAATTTAGAATGGGCCTAAGTACAATAAAATCTGTATTTATCAAACACGTGCACACAGTTCTTAGGCACATGAGTAAGCAATCAATGTTGATAAATCCCACGTGCCATGCTCATTCATGGTCATTAGCATTCGGAAACGCCTCCAATCAACCATACAGGTGCTGATCATATAATTAGAATATCATCAAAAAGTTGATTTATTTCAGTAATTCCATTCAAAAAGTGAAACTTGTATATTATATTCATTCATTACACAGGGTTCCACGAGGGTCTTAATGTCTAAAATTCTGAACTGTAAATTTAAAAACAGCCAGATTTTCATCCGAGGTCTTAAATTTCATTTAGTCAGGTCTAAAAAAGGTTTTATCCTCATTAATTTCCCTAGTATGTCCGTGAAGTGCGGCTCTGTGATCAGGAGTAAACTGCAAGCTTAAAAGCAACACGCATCAAACATCTTCACAAACTAGTAATGCAAAGCATTCCTAAACCTGTTGCCCAACAAAATACAACTTTTAATAACATGTTTTATAACTCACTTCATATCACAGTCAAGTGTTTGTGAGCTGATGTGGCTTCTTCTCATCAAATGAGGCCAACGATGCATTATTTTATAGTATTCTATACAGTGATAAAGTCTATGTCAATCAGAACTGCATACTTTATCATTATGAAAATACCCAAAGGCTTAAAAATCAAATACAATATATATTGATGCAGTCGTGTTTATTGTCTTCGCTTCACAGCCAAAGCGCTTCTATATCTTCTTTTATTCAGCCTAGTGAGCCCACGGTGGTAGCTTCCACATTAGGGATTTCCTGAAAGCAATGACTTCTCTGAGGCGTATGTGGCGTTTCCACTGAGGGCACCTCTGGCTTCAAGGATGAATGAAACTTTGGTTTACAGAAAAGAAAAATAAGGCTTCTTTTCTAATAAATTTATATGACAATCCACATGTTTTTCTTCAATGTACTGGGTTTTTTTTCACACAGTGGACGATAAGGGGCTATGTTGTGCTAGTTACTTCCAAACTGTAACACATTATAGATTACTTGTTACTGCTATTTAAAAGTAATTATTTACATTAAAATATTACTGTCTCAATTGTAATGCGTTACATTACTCCTGTATTACTTTTGAGTTACTTTCACCAAAATAACTACAGAAGTAGAACTTAACTTTATAAATGACCAAATGTGCTAGAGCATTTCACATCCAGTAGAGGCGATATGATGGAGCAGAATGACTGGGCTATCCAGGATAACAATATAGCGTATCATGGGCAAAGTGAAGGCTCAAGACAATGCAAGAAAGGATGACAGACAGAATCACTAACGATCCAGTTCGGTTATAACTTAAGTATAGTAGAAGTAAAGTGAGGTTTCACTTTATTTTGATGGTCCCTTTAACACATTCTTTTGACTATAAGTAGCGTTGCATCTACATGTCCACTAAACATCATTAGAGTGTTAGTAGAGTTTCAGTAGACTGGTAGGGTTAGGTTAGAATAAGTTGACATGTAGTTGCAACATTACTTATAGTCAGTAGAATGTCAGTTGAAAGACCATTGGGATAAAGTGTTAGCAGATATTAGGCAGACAGTCCACTAATACTCTAATGAGAGTTAGTTGACATGTAGGTGCAACGTTACTTATAGTCAACAGAATGCTCAAAAGGGACCATCAAAATAAAGTGTTACCTAAAGTGATTATCTGGCAATATCTGGGAATAGCTTGGGTCTGTTCATAGACACAGCAGAAAGGCATGTAAACTCTAATGTTAAGACAAGATGCACATATTTTCTTATTGTTGTCATTATTTTATTCTCTTGAATTCAAGAGGTTCACAACACAAAACGCCATGCACAAAGTGCCAGAGATGTTTTTATTAATTGTTTTTATTGCTAGTGCTATTGCACGACATCGATGGTTCTTTTGATTTTAGACAAAGGTTGCATTTGACTATTAGCCTACGTTCTCATCCTTATCTCTGACAAACTCTAAGTAATGCGCATACGTCCATCTCTCGCGAATGTAAAGATGCCATCATCTTTACACAAACCTTAAAACATTCTTCAACGTGCTTGCCGTTGTGCTATTCTTTGAAACGACAGAGCCTTTAAGCCTCTTTAGCCGCTTTCCACTGGCCAGAGCAAGCACAGAGGCCAAAATCATGCAATCACTCCTGTAAACCCACCCTAAACGCGCTTCACTGGACTATGACACATAATACAAAGGTACACCAGCAAGCGATTAAATAAATCGCTATATAAATATATCAGAAGCTGTCATTTAGTCTTTATTTACTAACCTGACACCACACGCTATTAACTGACCCATGTGATATTTCAGTTTTTCTTTTTTGATAAATCTGTAAAAAAGTCAACAATTCTGTGTTTTCCTGTCAATATGGGGTGCTGTGTGAACATTAATGAGATAAAAAATTAACTTAAATGATTTTAGCAATTGGCTGCGATATAACAGAGTGAAAAATTGAAATTCTGAATACTTTCCGCACTCCACTGTATATATTATTATAAGATTATGTGCTTTTTATCTGTGGTATCAATTTCTTAAAGTCTATGTCTTTAATATGAAATATGAGCCCTTATGCGCCCACTGTGTGAAAAACCCCAGTACATTGAAGAAAAACATGTGGATTGTCATATAAATTTATTAGAAAAGAAGCCTTATTTTTCTTTTCTGTAAACCAAAAGTTTCATTCATCCTTGAAGCCAGAGGGTGCCTCGAGTGGAAACGCCACATACGCCTCAGAGAAGTCATTGCTTTCAGGAAATCCCTAATGTGAAGCTACCACCGAGGCTCACTAGGCTGAATAAAAAGAAGATATAGAAACGCTTTGGCTGATAAACGAAGACAATAAACACGACTGCATCAATATATATTGTATTTGATTTTTAAGCCTTTCGGTATTTTCATAATGATAAAGTATGCAGTTCTGATTGACATAGACTTTATCACTGTATAGAATACTATAAAATAATGCAGCTGTCTTTATAGGGTTTGACACCAATTACACATCATGTTTAAAACTACAAAAATGTTAAATTGAGTGTTTTGTTATTAAAGGAAATACAGGACATATGTGATTTGGTTAATGCAAACTGTGACACTCTTAAATGCTTTTAATGTGTAGTGTCGCTGTTCTACCACTAGATTCTCTGCGTAAGCATGCTCAGTTGTACAAGTTGTTAGATCCCAGACTTTGCGTGAAAGCTGCTCTACGCACAGATCTGTGTGTACGCAGCGTTGATAAATGAAGGCCCTGGTCTGTACGATCACAGATCACTGCAGTGTGATTATCTCAGATGATTGTCAAACCCAGTTCGAGCGCAGTGACCGGATAACATTATACTGTAGAAAAATAGAGCTGAAGCATCTTTAAAAAAATAGTCTATTCTGATTATTCCTGAAATAAAGAAGTTAATCTACAAATATTACTAATACAATTTAATAATTGATTTAAATGTTACATATCAATCTTTTATTTGTATCTGATTGTCAGCTAATAAATATGTGCTGATGGTTAGAGTACTGTTGTTGGACATGCGGGCAGCTTACGATCCTGTGTTTTCAGCTGGATTCACAGTAAATGAGCTGAGCTGTTCAGAGACTATATCATGAGCTGCACGTGTAATAAACTCAGCGCTGCGCTTCCTCTGAATCCTGTAATGCATTATGTCCTCTGTGTCATTTAAAAATCTTTAAAAGTTCAGCCTTGGCTCTGTTGAGGTAAAACAGTTATCATGTTGATTGTAGTTGATTTTTGTGAAAATTGTAACCATTTATGTAAACATTTTTTAAATATTAAACATTTCACACTGCAATGCTTTCTTGTTTTTAGTGACTGGAAGTGCTGAACATCGTGGGAACACTGACTGATATGAAGGAGAAGCAGAAGTGGCTGCTGTGATTGGGCATTTTGTTTTATCTGACATGCATTAACTGTAGTTGATGGTTCAGATATCTGCATCGTGGCAAGATAACCAAATTGTATTGCTGTTCACATTGACTGTTTTAAAGCTCTTCAAAATATTAAATTCAAAACATTAACAGGGTTAAAACTTGTGAGTTTTTTTTTTTTACCTCAACTGCTTATTTGCCACCTCTCAGAAGCCTCTTTAATGAAGGGGAGGTATTGTTTCTTTATAGCCAGCGAGGATGTTTCAGTAAAATCCTACTATACCAGCTGTTGAAAACTTGCAAAGAAGATCCGGAGGCAATCACATGATACCAGTCCTAATCCAACCACTGTAGCACTAATACTGTATCACTCTAATGGTTTGAATATTTTAAAGGGTTAATTCACCCAAAAATATAACCCATAACACTTTCATTCATCTTTAGCACACAAATGAAGATATTTTTTATGAAATCTGAGAGATTTCTGTCCCTCCATTGAAAGTCTGTTCAACCAAAACTCTTAAGGTTTCAAAACGTTCATAAAGAGATGGTAAATTAAATCCATATGAATGGAGTGGTTTAATCCAGTCTTCTGATTAGACATCAGGGGTGTCCAAACTCAGGTCAGGAGGGCCACTGTCCTGTCCTGCAGAGTTAAGCTTCAAACGCTGTTAAACACAGATAAATCAGCTAATCAAGGCATACTAGAAGCCTCCAGGCAGGAGTGTTGAGGCAAGATGGAGCTGAACTCTGCAGGACAGGACAGTGGCCCTCCAGAACCGAGTTTGGACACCCCTGCTCTGTGATAATATTCGTGTTTGCAAAGTGTACGAAAAGCAGCTGTAGCTTGTGTCATCTCCTCATTCTGACATTAAAGGCTTCACTTTGGTATGAAGTCAAGTCAGCTTTAGTTTTATAGCGCTTTAACAATGCAGATTGTTTCAAAGCAGCTTCACAGTGTTAAACAGTAAAATAATGCAACAGAATATATTTCAGTTATCATACAGTGACAATGTGCGCTTATATCTGTAATTAGATCAGTTATTTAATCTATATGGTTAATTTAGTTTAATTAGATTTATTTGGGAATGTACTGCACCTGTGGCAGTGGCATCTGTAGAAGACATGCGTCATGACATTACACTCGTGACGTTGATATGGGTGCATTGTTCTCTTTCTCTCTGTAAAGATTTGATAGTGGTGGGTTATGTGACCCATTAGCTGGACATGTTTGTGATGGGGAGCACTATTACTACTGTCAGTGAAACTAACTCTGCAGTGAGTGACCAAAAACATAGTCATAGTGAAAACCGCCCAACAAAAGGGATTGAACCCAGCATATATAATATAATCCAAACAATTAACCTTAAAGCTAAAGGCCCGCTTTGGTTTCATGGGTGATATCAGAGTACAAACCTTTCTGGCTTCGCTTTTGTGTAGTGATCATTAACGCTTGTGTCAAAGACATCTCACAGACCCAGTAAACCCATATGTCTTTGCAGTGCAGTGTGTAGTCATGTTTCGATATGTTAAATGAACTGTGATGTCATTGTGACATCACATAGTTCTTGTAAACCAATTGTCCTCATAATGCTGTTTTTTGTCTTCTAGGACACACGCCCTTGTAAGTCAGCAAAAATCAGGGTGCCATGTATCATGTTTTATAAAGTTTAAATAAATAATAAAGTTTGTGTTTTGAACCCAGGATTTTTTAAAGCATTTTCATTTTTATTTGAAAGCTCTAGCATAAAAGGAAGTCATAGTCCCCTAAACCACCTTTTTTCTGGTTTGAAGAAATTGTCCTTATAAGTCATGCTAACCTGTATGTGTGTGTGTGTGTGTGTGTGTCCGCCCCAGACTCAGCTCTTCTGGCTCTTCATGACCGTCTCCGCCGTGTGTCCGCTGTTGTCCTTCTCCGCGGGCCGCCTGACCCAGCGTGCCCACCGCTGCAGAACCCCCCCGATGCGCCGCCGCAGCTTCCCGTGCCCGAGCGCCACCACCATCGGACTGAAGCCCACGAACAGCGAGGCGGCGAAGTGTGCCACGGTCAGCAGGCCCTCGGTGTGCGCCCCGCCGTTGTGGTTGTAGTAGGTGACAGCGGCGACCTGCAGAACCCAGCAGCCCACGAACAGAGCCACCAGCGCCATGATCACGTGACCCGCCTTCCGCTCGCTGGGCACGTGCAGCTCGGCCGCCACCGCCCGCATGTGTTTGGCCAGCGCGTGCAGCGTGGCCAGGTTGGTGCCCACCATCAGGATCAGCGGCAGCACCTCGTTGAGCGCTAGCGATGTGGAGGCGAAGGCGTAGCCCTGCCGCTCGCTGGGAAACTCCCACACGCAGCCCAGCAGGGGCCGGGTCGTGCAGCTGATCACCATCAGCTCCACCGTGGCGTTCCCGCGCACGCGTGTGGTGTAGACCAGCGCCGGCAGAGAGAACAGCAGGTTAGCGGCCCACACGCCAGCCAGGAGCGCCCAGACCCGCAGCCGCTCGCGCCGGTGCCCCTGCGGCCCCATGGAGACGTGCTGCCGGCGCAGGGTGGCACAGTGGAACCCGCTGAGGGCAAGGGTCACCCAGCAGCCCACTGCCCGCCACCACACCCACAGCAGCATGAACACGCGGCACCAGCCCGACGACAGCCACACCTCCAGGCCCAGGTCCGACGCGAAGATCGGCACGGTGCGGAAGAGCGACGCCAGCAGGTTAGCCAGGCACAGGTTCACCAGGATAGCATCGGATGGCGGCAGGTGACGGGAGGAGCTCTCCTTCGAGCACTGGAACACCTGACACACACACACAAACACACAAACACACCACAGTCACGTGAGTACACACAAACACACCACAGTCACGTGAGTACACACACACACACCACGGTCACGTGAGTACACACACACACACACCACGGTCACGTGAGTACACACACACACCACCACGGTCACGTGAGTACACACAAACACACCACAGTCACGTGAGTACACACACACACACCACGGTCACGTGAGTACACACACACACACACCACGGTCACGTGAGTACACACACACACACCACGGTCACGTGAGTACACACACACACACAACACAGTCACGTGAGTACACACACACACACCACGGTCACGTGAGTACACACACATACACTAACCCCAACCACACGGTCATGTGAGTACACACACACACTAACCCCAACCACACGGTCACGTGAGTACACACATACACTAATCCCAACCACACGGTCACGTGAGTACACACATACACTAATCCCAACACACATACACTAACCCCAACCACACGGTCACGTGAGTACACACATACACTAACCCCAACCACACGGTCACGTGAGTACACACATACACTAACCCCAACCACACGGTCATGTGAGTACACACATACACTAACCCCAACACACATACACTAACCCCAACCACACGGTCATGTGAGTACACACATACACTAACCCCAACCACACGGTCACGTGAGTACACACATACACTAACCCCAACCACACGGTCACGTGAGTACACACATACACTAACCCCAACCACACGGTCACGTGAGTACACACATACACTAACCCCAACCACACAGTCACGTGAGTACACACATACACTAACCCCAACCACACGGTCATGTGAGTACACACATACACTAACCCCAACCACACGGTCATGTGAGTACACACATACACTAACCCCAACCACACGGTCACGTGAGTACACACATACACTAACCCCAACACACATACACTAACCCCAACCACACAGTCATGTGAGTACACACATACACTAACCCCAACACACATACACTAACCCCAACCACACGGTCATGTGAGTACACACATACACTAATCCCAACACACACACTAACCCCAACCACACGGTCACGTGAGTACACACATACACTAACCCCAACCACACGGTCATGTGAGTACACACATTCACTAACCCCAACACACATACACTAACCCCAACCACACGGTCACGTGAGTACACACATACACTAATCCCAACCACACGGTCACGTGAGTACACACATACACTAACCCCAACCACACGGTCACGTGAGTACACACATACACTAACCCCAACCACACGGTCATGTGAGTACACACATACACTAACCCCAACCACACGGTCATGTGAGTACACACATACACTAACCCCAACCACACGGTCATGTGAGTACACACACTAACCCCAACCACACGGCCGTCATGTGAGTACACACATACACTAACCCCAACCACACGGTCACGTGAGTACACACACACACTAACCCCAACCACACGGTCACGTGAGTACACACACTAACCCCAACCACACGGTCACGTGAGTACACACATACACTAACCCCAACCACACGGTCATGTGAGTACACACATACACTAACCCCAACCACACGGTCACGTGAGTGCACACATACACTAACCCCAACCACACGGTCATGTGAGTACACACATACACTAACCCCAACACACATACACTAACCCCAACACACATACACTAACCCCAACACACATACACTAACCCCAACACATACACTAACCCCAACCACACAGTCATGTGAGTACACACATACACTAACCCCAACCACACGGTCATGTGAGTACACACATACACTAACCCCAACCACACAGTCATGTGAGTACACACATACACTAACCCCAACACACATACACTAACCCCAACCACACGGTCACGTGAGTACACACACTAACCCCAACCACACAGTCATGTGAGTACACACATACACTAACCCCAACACACATACACTAACCCCAACCACACGGTCATGTGAGTACACACATACACTAACCCCAACCACACGGTCACGTGAGTACACACATACACTAACCCCAACCACAGTCACGTGAGTACACACACACTAACCCCAACACACATACACTAACCCCAACCACACGGTCATGTGAGTACACACATACACTAACCCCAACACACATACACTAACCCCAACCACACGGTCATGTGAGTACACACACACTAACCCCAACACACATACACTAACCCCAACCACACGGTCACGTGAGTACACACATACACTAACCCCAACCACACAGTCATGTGAGTACACACATACACTAACCCCAACACACATACACTAACCCCAACCACACGGTCACGTGAGTACACACATACACTAACCCCAACCACACAGTCATGTGAGTACACACATACACTAACCCCAACACACATACACTAACCCCAACCACACGGTCACGTGAGTACACATACACTAACCCCAACCACACGGTCATGTGAGTACACATTCACTAACCCCAACACACATACACTAACCCCAACCACACGGTCACGTGAGTACACACATACACTAACCCCAACCACATGGTCACGTGAGTACACACATACACTAACCCCAACCACACGGTCATGTGAGTACACACATACACTAACCCCAACCACACGGTCATGTGAGTACACACATACACTAACCCCAACCACACGGTCATGTGAGTACACACATACACTAACCCCAACACACATACACTAACCCCAACCACACGGTCATGTGAGTACACACATACACTAACCCCAACCACACAGTCACGTGAGTACACACATACACTAACCCCAACCACGGTCACGTGAGTACACACATACACTAACCCCAACCACACGGTCACGTGAGTACACACATACACTAACCCCAACCACACGGTCATGAGTACACACATACACTAACCCCAACCACACGGTCATGTGAGTACACACATACACTAATCCCAACACACATACACTAACCCCAACACACATACACTAACCCCAACCACACGGTCACGTGAGTACACACACATACACTAACCCCAACACACATACACTAACGCCAACCACACGGTCATGTGAGTACACACATACACTAACCCCAACCACACAGTCATGTGAGTACACACATACACTAACCCCAACCACACGGTCATGTGAGTACACACATACACTAACCCCAACCACACGGTCATGTGAGTACACACATACACTAACCCCAACACACATACACTAACCCCAACCACACGGTCATGTGAGTACACACATACACTAACCCCAACCACACGGTCATGTGAGTACACACATACACTAACCCCAACCACACGGTCATGTGAGTACACACATACACTAACCCCAACCACACGGTCGCGTGAGTACACACATACACTAACCCCAACCACACGGTCATGTGAGTACACACATACACTAACCCCAACCACACGGTCATGTGAGTACACACATACACTAACCCCAACACACATACACTAACCCCAACCACACGGTCATGTGAGTACACACATACACTAACCCCAACCACACGGTCACGTGAGTACACACATACACTAACCCCAACCACACGGTCACGTGAGTACACACACTAACCCCAACCACACGGTCACGTGAGTACACACATACACTAACCCTAACCACACGGTCATGTGAGTACACACATACACTAACCCCAACCACACGGTCATGTGAGTACACACATACACTAACCCCAACCACACGGTCATGTGAGTACACACATACACTAATCCCAACATACATACACTAACCCCAACACACATACACTAACCCCAACCACACGGTCACGTGAGTACACACATACACTAATCCCAACACACATACACTAACCCCAACCACACGGTCATGTGAGTACACACATACACTAACCCCAACCACACGGTCATGTGAGTACACACACTAACCCCAACCACAGTCACGTGAGTACACATACACTAACCCCAACCACACGGTCACGTGAGTACACACATACACTAACCCCAACCACACGGTCACGTGAGTACACACATACACTAACCCCAACCACACGGTCATGTGTGAGTACACACATACACTAACCCCAACCACACATACACTAACCCCAACCACACGGTCACGTGAGTACACATACACTAACCCCAACACACATACACTAACCCCAACCACACGGTCACGTGAGTACACACATACACTAATCCCAACCACACGGTCATGTGAGTACACACATACACTAACCCCAACCACACGGTCATGTGAGTACACACACTAACCCCAACACACATACACTAACCCCAACCACACGGTCATGTGAGTACACACATACACTAATCCCAACATACATACACTAACCCCAACCACACGGTCACGTGAGTACACACACACTAACCCCAACACACATACACTAACCCCAACCACACGGTCATGTGAGTACACACATACACTAACCCCAACACACACACTAACCCCAACCACACGGTCACGTGAGTACACACACACACTAACCCCAACCACACGGTAATGTGAGTACACACATACACTAACCCCAACCACACGGTCCGCGTGAGTACACACATACACTAACCCCAACCACACGGTCATGTGAGTACACACATACACTAACCCCAACCACACGGTCACGTGAGTACACACATACACTAACCCCAACCACACGGTCATGTGAGTACACACATACACTAACCCCAACCACACGGTCACATGAGTACACACATACACTAACCCCAACCACACAGTCACGTGAGTGCACACATACACTAACCCCAACCACACGGTCATGTGAGTACACACATACACTAACCCCAACCACACGGTCATGTGAGTACACACATACACTAACCCCAACACACATACACTAACCCCAACCACACGGTCATGTGAGTACACACATACACTAATCCCAACATACATACACTAACCCCAACCACACGGTCACGTGAGTACACATACACTAACCCCAACATACATACACTAACCCCAACACACATACACTAACCCCAACCACACGGTCACGTGAGTACACACATACACTAATCCCAACACACATACACTAACCCCAACCACACGGTCATGTGAGTACACACATACACTAACCCCAACCACACGGTCATGTGAGTACACACATACACTAACCCCAACACACATACACTAACCCCAACCACACGGTCATGTGAGTACACACATACACTAATCCCAACATACATACACTAACCCCAACCACACGGTCACGTGAGTACACACATACACTAATCCCAACACACATACACTAACCCCAACACACATACACTAACCCCAACCACACGGTCACGTGAGTACACACATACACTAACCCCAACACACATACACTAACCCCAACCACACGGTCACGTGAGTACACACATACACTAACCCCAACCACACGGTCACGTGAGTACACACACACACTAACCCCAACCACACGGTAATGTGAGTACACATACACTAACCCCAACCACACGGTCACGTGAGTACACACATACACTAACCCCAACCACACAGTCATGTGAGTACACACATACACTAACCCCAACCACACGGTCACGTGAGTACACACATACACTAACCCCAACCACACGGTCACGTGAGTACACACACACTAACCCCAACCACACGGTCACGTGAGTGCACACATACACTAACCCCAACCACACGGTCATGTGAGTACACACATACACTAACCCCAACCACACGGTCGTGAGTACACACATACACTAACCCCAACCACACGGTCACGTGAGTGCACACATACACTAACCCCAACCACACGGTCACGTGAGTACACACATACACTAACCCCAACCACGGTCATGTGAGTACACACATACACTAACCCCAACCACACGGTCACGTGAGTGCACACATACACTAACCCCAACCACACGGTCACGTGAGTACACACATACACTAACCCCAACCACACGGTCACGTGAGTACACACATACACCCCAACCACACGGCCGCGTGAGTACACACATACACTAACCCCAACCACACGGTCATGTGAGTACACACATACACTAACCCCAACCACACGGTCACGTGAGTACACACATACACTAACCCCAACCACACGGTCACGTGAGTACACACACTAACCCCAACCACACGGTCATGAGTACACACATACACTAACCCCAACCACACGGTCACGTGAGTACACACATACACTAACCCCAACCACACGGTCATGTGAGTACACACATACACTAACCCCAACCACACGGTCACGTGAGTACACACATACACTAACCCCAACCACACGGTCACGTGAGTACACACATACACTAACCCCAACCACACGGTCACGTGAGTACACACATACACTAACCCCAACTACACGGTCGTGAGTACACACATACACTAACCCCAACCACACGGCGTGAGTACACACATACACTAACCCCAACCACACGGTCACGTGAGTACACACACACACTAACCCCAACCACACGGTCATGTGAGTACACACATACACTAACCCCAACCACACGGTCATGTGAGTACACACATACACTAACCCCAACCACACGGTCACGTGAGTACACACATACACTAACCCCAACCACACAGTCATGTGAGTACACACATACACTAACCCCAACCACACGGTCATGTGACGTGAGTGCACACATACACTAACCCCAACCACACGGTCATGTGAGTACACACATACACTAACCCCAACACACATACACTAACCCCAACACACGGTCACTTGCACTTGCATCTCTATATGACTGTGGGTCATCATTTCTACTTTAATATCACAAATATGAATTAATTTCTACTTTAATCTCACAAATATGACTTAAACTGTCATAACTTTGCCTTTCCCAGTCATAATTATGATTGACAGCGTCAGAGAGGACATGTCTCACCACACAGATGACCAGGATGTTTCCTATGATGCCGGAGAACACCAGCAGGCCGAAGAGGATGGCGTCCACCGTCAGGACCTCAGACATGTCTGTCTGTCTGTCTCTCTGTCCGTCTGTCTGACCGCCTGTCTGTCTCTCTGTCCGCCTGTCTCTCTGTCTCACGCCTGTCTGTCTCACATTTGTCTGTGTGTCTCACGCCTGTCTCTCTGTCTGTCTGTCTCACGTCTCTCTGTCCGTCTGTCTGACCGCCTCTGTCTGTCTCCCTGTCCGCCTGTCTCTCTGTCTGTCTGTCTCACGCTCTCTGTCCGCCTGTCTGACCGTCCGTCTGTCTGACCGTCCGTCTGTCTCTCTGTCTGTCTGTCTCACGCCTCTCTGTCCGCCTGTCTGTCTGTCTCACGCCTCTGTCCGCCTGTCTGACCGCCCGCCTGTCTCTCTGTCTGTCTGTCTCACGCCTCTGTCCGTCTGTCTGTCTGTCTCACGTCTCTCTGTCCGTCTGTCTGTCTGTCTCACGTCTCTCTGTCCGTCTGTCTGTCTGTCTCACGTCTCTCTGTCCGTCTGTCTGTCCATCGTGCTCCTGAGGCTGCGAGTCGTTGTGTGTGGCGCGTGCTCACCTCAGCTCTGGATATAAACGCACACGCACACGCTCAGATGCTCAAGCTCGTGTTATCAGGCTCCATTAAACTTGGCTTCCGAGGCCTTTGGGATTTTAATCTTTAATCAATTATTAAATGCATGAGTGGTGATAAACTCAGTTTAATGACCGTCCAACGATCAGTGAAAGCTGGAGGAGACTCTTTTGACTTCAACTGTTGTTTACATTTGTGTTGTTTTATGAATTGATTTGTGTTTCTTAGTTGTTTAGCCTTTAGTTTGTTTCACCGCTAACTGGCAACGTTTTCTCGACGTTATGAACAAATGTCCCAGTAACGCTTATAGAACGCTATGGTGAGAATTAACTAGATGGAGCATGAAATTGTCAGAAATGTCTTGGTGAAGCATTAAGAGTTCCTTTCACTGGAACTAAGGGGCCAACACCTGAAAAATAACCCCACCCCATAATCCCCCCTCCACCAAACTTTACACTTGGCACAATCAGTCAGGCAAGTCCTGTTCCCCTGGCAACCGCCAAACCCAGACTCGTCCATGGGATGGTCAGACAGAGAAGCGTGATTGGTCACTCAGAGAACACGTCACACTGCTCTAGAGTCCAGTGGTGGCGTGCTTTACCCCACTGCATCCCACGCTTTGCATACTGATATCATATCCTGGGAATTAATAAAAGTCCAAGCGGCTTGACTTACTTAGATCATAACTGGGTTAATGGCAAGTGTGACAACATGCCCCGCGACATGTGTTCTGGTGTTGTTTTGTAGGTCCCAAACGGAGACTTTGACTGAAGTGAAGTCTGATTACTGTAAAGTGCTGACGTTGCTCCTACTCTCAGGGGTCTTATTAAGCTCTGATTCTGCATGTTCTCATCATTAGCCGAAGTGCTGACTCAGTCCTCCAGATGAACACGCGTGTGTTTGGACACATCACAATCACTGACGGGTCAGCTCTTTCTGACGCAGGTCTGGGCCCGCCTCTGTTATTAATCTCCAGAACTTCTCATGTTACAGGGCTGATCGAGCCTGAATATTTCCCTCTGTGGTCTCTGAGAAGTGATACAATAGTGTGGTGAGTTACTGCTGATGAACACTAGATGGCGTCATATTCAAACCGAAAATACATGGTGAAAAGACTAATGAACTAAATTAAATACACAAACGGAGGCTGAATGCGAAATCACCCCCATACCCTTAATAGCGCATTATAGGGACAGCATTTATAGGTGTCCGAATCCATAGTGGACACTATCGAGTGCACTCATTCTATCCCGCAAGGCTCGTTACTCACAGATCACAGAAGTTCTGTGGACCAGTCGCGCGTTTTTCAGTGGGTGTATTTTTTATTTATAGGCACAACCTTTGAACATGTGATGATGTCCCACATCGTGTCCAAGCCTGCTTTCACATTCATTGAAGTGAAACACACGAAATCAGACCAACTATGTGCTGCTTCTAATGCAATATCACAGAACGGCCATTTTACTGCACGAGTTATTCCTGTGACGTCTGATTTACTTAATATTTTCTCTAAAACGAGTCCCATAATAACGTACATTTGCGTCTTCTTGATCACTGAAACAGATAATTGGCATTAAAAATAATTAAAATGATCTTAATGTCCCGTGTCCATGCAGTCACCCCGTATACTCGCCTTCCAAATAAGACTACCAGAAAGTGACATCATTTATTTTTCCCGCTGTAATTCAACTGTACAAACTGAGGTAATCTTCAACTGTCACTCCTACCTTTTGTTGTTGTTGTTGTTGTTGTTGTTGAAGTTTTTGAAACGTTATCCCGCTTGACACACTCTTGTTATGGAGAATGTTATAAAAGTTTTGTTTATCTGTAGACGGTTAATTATAGCTAGCTAAATGTCCATCACTTAAATAGCTACGGCTAACTTGGCTCAAAAATTTCCAGCCTATATAGAATAAATTCTATTTAGTGTATGTAATATAACACACACACACACGCACAATAAATGATTAATCCACTGTTAGAACCTGTTAACATTGACATTTTTAAACAATTTGACAGCAATGTTAAATGTTTGGCATACTTTTGTCTTATTTTGGGAGGCGAGGAACAGTTTATTTACCATCCTGTTGGTAAAAATAGGTACAAAAAGGACCTGGTCTTAATATTCAAAACATATTCTAATTATCAATGATTGTTTTGTTATTGTTTCAAGAATAAAAAAATACTAAGATATGGCATAAGGGACATATATTATCCAAGAAAAGCTCATTGTTTAATTTTGTGACAAAAAAAAAAAAAGGTTGGAACACCTTCACGGCCAGTTATTATTTTATTATTAGTCCCTGAGCTTGACCATGTCACCATTTTGGTAGAATGCTAAAAAAAACCACAATTTCCCCCCAAAATTATGGGGATTCAAAACATGAAATAAGCCTAAATGTAAAACAATGGTATTTTCCAGTAGGCTAATCATCCCTTACACAAACTAAGTCTTTGTAGAATTGTTGATGAAATAGCTTCGTGCCATAGATATAGTGAGAATGAATGAAGGCGAGAGGATACGATAATAGGGATTAAAACGCGCGCCGCGCGCACACAGAAGAATGCGCGCTCTCGCTCGGCGGCTGTGCGGCGGAAGGTTTTCTCTGAGGTAATCTTTACATCTCCATCTTTACCCACATCAAACCCATATCCGTCGGGTTAATAATGTCAGTCGATGTTGTTTAACTTCTTGTATTCAGAGATTCCGCGGTTGTTGTGTTCCCGAGGCCGGTGTCGGTGCTTGAGAGCGGGTAATTCTGGGCTCTTTTCTCTCTCTTGCAGGTCTCGTCGCGCGCACCGCTGTGATGGCGACCGCACGCGCGCCGATATTCTCCGCATCTGTCCGTCGTTTGTGAATATTTAAGCCATAAATCAGACATGGCGCTCCGTCGGGGATCGGTTGTCCTCCGCTGCTGCTTCGCGGTTCTGCTGCTTCTCAGCAGCGCTGTACCGAACCGGACCAGCGGCACCCGTGATGCGCAATACAGTAATAATACCAATAAATTAACCAATAAAGACTCTGAGCGGATACCAAAGAGCACAAACAGCACTACTGTGAGACAGTGGCGTGTTTTGGGTGAAGACGGGCCGCTGTGCGCCTACCGCACTCTTGACGCAGGTGACCCGGGGCGTCTGTGTTTCCGGTACACCCAACCGGACTTCAGATGCGCCGGCGCGTCCTGTCGACAGGTGAGCTCACCTGATGGACAACTCACGGCTAACATCCTGTCCAATGGAAGTGTGTTTATTCAGTGGGCGGCTCGCGCCCCACCAAAGAAGCCGGGTCAGGCGGGCGGCTTCCGGCTCAGCTGCTGGTGGAACGGAAGCTACACGCAGTTCGAATGCGCCGGCGTGCACTTAGGCAGCAGCTGCCGGGATTATTTACTCAACGAGCTGCACGCCAACGTGCCGTACCGCCTCTGCGTGCGACCCCACGCCCTCGACCAGGCCGAAGCCTGCGTGGAGTTCAGCCTGGAGCCCAGCGGGATGCAGGACATCGTTATCGCCATGACAACAGTGGGCGGAGCCATCTGCGTGATGCTGGTCATCATTTGTCTGCTGGTGGCGTACATCACCGAAAACATCATGAACCCGACGGCGCAGCACACGCTGACGGCGCAGCATTCGCACAGATCGCACCTGCACACACACCTGTGAAAAGAAACGTCGCTATCGTTAACGCAAACACACAGCTCAGGATCAGAAACCAGATGCAGATCCACAGAACTCGACTTACACACAGGCTGTGTTCAGAATGGAATACTCGCTTACTATGTGCTAAATATTGCGCGGCATACATCTGTAATTGTGTACGATCATTCTTAAATAGTACAGCATCCACCCAGCTAACATTTATGCTGTGGGAACTATGGGCGTCGGAAGCTAAAGAAATGTGTATGAGTTTACCGCAGTAGATACCCATTCCGTGCGAATAAACGTCTGGAACAAAATTACGGAAAACAGTGAGATATTTAAAGCTCCAATCATGTACAGGTAAGGCGCAATCGACCCGGGTTCGAATCCGCCTTTTGCCGAACTCGCTCTACCCCATTTACCATCACATATAAGATCGGCATTTATTTTCCCCAAAAATTACGAAATATTCGAAAAGTGGAAATAAAGCGTCTAACGTGTGTTTAACAATAACGGTTAGGGGTGAACAGAGACGGTAAAAGTGAGTGGGTCCAACGGTTCCGAAGTGCGATGTTTCTATGTTGCCGTCTATAATAACGTTTATTTGCAAAATTCCACGAAATTTGACGATAACGCTCTGCAAATATCGAAAACATTAGCACTTAGGATTTTTTGAAAGCTGTGCATTGTGGGATACTGCAGCAATAGTAGAAATAATGCCATTCCGAATACAGCCATACACTATATCCCGACAAGCTTTCCCCCTGTGTTTATATGCGTTATCATCGTTTAATAATCCCATTTACCAAAAAAACTGTGCCCTCACTGATTTTTAGACTGATAGCTATATATCTGTTTTAGCAATGAATCGGCATCGCTGTACGTTCTGAGTGATCTGACTGTAGTGTTGAGGAAGAATCGCTGCTTTACTGTGTACTGTACGGTTCTGTGTGTCTAACCCAATAACTTACAGTAGGCCTTATCTTTACACCGTTCTCAGTTCGTAATATGAGTTTGTAATATGAGTTCGTAATATGAGTTTGTAATATGAGTTCGTAATAGTCACCAAAGCACGGACTGGCTGAACAGTCATTTGAATACTGTGCTTTTCTCTGTCTTTGTGTCAATAAACCACGGGTGAATTTAATTAACCGTTTCAGTGTCTTTTATTTAAACTGAAAAACAAGAAATAAATACATTTATACAAATTCACAAAATTCTATATATATATATATATATATATATATATATATATATATATATATATATATATATATATATATATATATATATATATATATGAATAAATAAATGTTTATGGCTGCATAAATAAATATAATAATTAAATGTGTAAGGAGATAAATAATTACATGTTTAAAAATAAAGTTTTTTTCATTTTTGAATGCAGCTCGTATTTATTTCTCTTCGGCCTAATATGCTAATGAGGCGTCAAACATCAGAAGGCGGTCTCTATGCCACCATTGGCTGATGGCGCTCCTCATTAGCATATTAGGTCAAAGAAAAAAAGAGTCAACATTCAGTTCCTTCAATCCTAACATTTATGTCATTGTTTATCTCCTCGTCATGGAATTATTATATTTATGCAGCAATATGTGTTTATTTGCACATTAATTTATTTAATTGTGTCGAATTTTGTGGATATATTTATTTACGTATTGTTTTGCAGGTTTTGTCCTCCATAGGACATCACAGAAGCATTTATTTTTTATTATTAGACATAAAGACACATAAAACATTTACATCTATAACAAGACATCCAAAAGATAACACAACTGAAAGAAATTGGGTTTACAATACATAATAATGATATAAATTAATTAAATAAATGAAAAGATTGTCTATTTTATCAATGCATTGGAGAGACTCAATACACAAATAAAAATATAGACAAGGTTTACAAGTATTTCTTTTACTTTTATGAAAATTAAATTTACCAAATAAATTATCATAAAATTAACAGATGCATTTTTTTAATTTAAAATATATAATAACATCTTTGGATGTTGTTTTTACAATTATAACCTCGGGACCGTTTCTTTTCTTTTTTTCATTGACAGAGATTTTTTATTATTTAGTAACACAAATTAAGTACAGTAATAACAGCAAAAATAAGTAGTAATAATAATAAAAATACAAAGAAAATAATTAAAATGTGCAACAATATAAGGATGACTAACTATACACATATTGAAATGTCAGGGCTGCCAATATTAAAAATAAATAAATATATAAAGAAAAGCAAAAAAACAAAAAGAATAATTATTTAAACATTTATTTCCATATTTAGGTATTTATTTATTTATTTCCATATATATTTATTTATTCTTTTATTTATTTATACATTTATTTATTTATACATTTATTTATTTCTATATTTATTTATTTTGATTGAGTGTATTTTAAGGACGATGACACGCTGCCCCTGCTGTCTGCTTTAGTTTCATATTAAACGGATCACTTCATGCCATATATTTGGATTAACGTGACGTTCACACATTTAATAAAGTTGCCCCTGGACATGAGTTTATGGAAGTAGGCTGAAGACTAGAACAAATAGTTTCTGTTGCTGTCAGTATTGTGTTTGGAAGTTACATTAGAATGCACTGGTCTGGGATCAGCGTCAGTCGGCTGTACTTACTGTGTTTCAGCCACACCACAAGGTGTCACTGTGGCCTCAACGCTTCACCCTCGCCTACTCTGAGCTCCACTGCTATGTCTGAGGTAAACCCCGCCCTCCTCATTACCCTACTCTGAGCTCCACTGCTATGTCTGAGGTAAACCCGCCCTCCTCATTACCCTACTCTGAGCTCCACTGCTATGTCTGAGGTAAACCCCGCCCTCCTCATTACCCTACTCTGAGCTCCACTGCTATATCTGAGGTAAACCCCGCCTCCTCATTACCCTACTCTGAGCTCCACTGCTATGTCTGAGGTAAACCCCGCCTCCTCATTACCCTACTCTGAGCTCCACTGCTATGTCTGAGGTAAACCCCGCCCTCCTCATTACCCTACTCTGAGCTCCACTGCTATGTCTGAGGTAAACCCCGCCCTCCTCATTACCCTACTCTGAGCTCCACTGCTATGTCTGAGGTAAACCCCGTCCTCCTCATTACCCTACTCTGAGCTCCACTGCTATGTCTGAGGTAAACCCCGCCCTCCTCATTACCCTACTCTGAGCTCCACTGCTATGTCTGAGGTAAACCCCGTCCTACTCATTACCCTACTCTGAGCTCCACTGCTATGTCTGAGGTAAACCCCGCCTCCTCATTACCCTACTCTGAGCTCCACTGCTATGTCTGAGGTAAACCCCGCCTCCTCATTACCCTACTCTGAGCTCGACTGCTATGTCTGAGGTAAACCCCGCCTCCTCATTACCCTACTCTGAGCTCGACTGCTGTCTGAGGTAAACCCCGCCTCCTCATTACCCTACTCTGAGCTCCACTGCTATGTCTGAGGTAAACCCCGCCCTCCTCATTACCCTACTCTGAGCTCCACTGCTATGTCTGAGGTAAACCCGCCCTCTTCATTACCCTACTCTGAGCTCCACTGCTATGTCTGAGGTAAACCCCGTCCTCCTCATTACCCTACTCTGAGCTCCACTGCTATGTCTGAGGTAAACCCTGTCCTCCTCATTACCCTACTCTGAGCTCGACTGCTATGTCTGAGGTAAACCCCGCCCTCCTCATTACCCTACTCTGAGCTCCACTGCTATGTCTGAGGTAAACCCGCCCTCTTCATTACCCTACTCTGAGCTCCACTGCTATGTCTGAGGTAAACCCCGTCCTCCTCATTACCCTACTCTGAGCTCCACTGCTATGTCTGAGGTAAACCCCGCCCTCCTCATTACCCTACTCTGAGCTCCACTGCTATGTCTGAGGTAAACCCCGCCCTCCTCATTACCCTACTCTGAGCTCCACTGCTATGTCTGGAGGTAAACCCCGCCTCCTCATTACCCTACTCTGAGCTCCACTGCTATGTCTGAGGTAAACCCCGCCTCCTCATTACCCTACTCTGAGCTCCACTGCTATGTCTGAGGTAAACCCCCTCCTCATTACCCTACTCTGAGCTCCACTGCTATGTCTGAGGTAAACCCCGCCCTCCTCATTACCCTACTCTGAGCTCCACTGCTATGTCTGAGGTAAACCCCGCCCTCCTCATTACCCTACGCACCAATACATGTGGGAAGAAATAAATGCTTACATAAATAAATATAGAAATAAATAAATGTAGAAAGGAATAAATGTGGAAATAAATAAAAATAGAAATAAATAAATGCATAAATAAATAAAAGAATAAAAAAATATTTATGGAAATAAATAAATACATAAATATGGAAATAAATGTATAAATAATTATTCATTTTTGCTTTTTTACATTTCTTTGTATCTTTATTTATATATTTATTTATTTTTAATATTGGCAGCCCTGACATGCCATATACACACAGGGGTATTGAAATCAAATCCATATTTCTAATCACAAAATAAATACAAAGGTCCTTATAAAGGATGAAATTTTACATTTAGATAGTAATGTAAATACCGTCTTTACATAGTTTGCCTTGGTGTTCCTTACCCCTCAATAATTTAAGAGAATGACAAAACTCAAACTCAAATTGTATGAAATTTGGTGTATTTTTTCCCCATCGACATTTATTTTCGTATTTATTTTTGAAATAATAAACAAATGAAGAACAAAACAGATGTTTTTTTTCTAAAGGCTTGTCATAAACACATAAAATATTCCCGTCCTCCAGAGAAATGTTATTTCCAGAACACGGGAGCGTCGTGTCATTATAATGCGGGATGGTTTCCGTCATTTTGATTGGCTTCCGCGAGGCTCCGCCCACCCCTCCTCCCCCTATTGTGACGCATCACTGACAGCTGCGCAGCTCAGCCGCCATTTTCTCCCCCTCAGCGGACCCGTGTAGAGCTGTCGAACCGAGCTCTCGCGCCGAAGTGTTCCCCTCACACCCGCTCTACTCTCCCCGGCCTGTAGCTAGCGATGCCGGCCCATCCGTTGCGTGTCGCGGTCGTGTGCTCCAGCAACCAGAACCGCAGCATGGAAGCGCACAACATCCTGAGGTAACGACGAGGAGAAACCCACCGAACTCCAGCCCGGTCTCTTTATCCCGTCGGCGTCCTGTACTGTCACACGCTCGGATCGGAATCCAGTCAGATCGCGAGAATCATAAACATATTTTATATTTACGCTAGTTTCTTATAATTTTTTTTACAGAAAATAAACGCGTCGAGAAACACGGAAGCAGATCTTCTAAAACGCGTATAAATGAGGGAAAAGTTCTGAAATAAAGTAGTCCAACTGAATTATAAAATACTTGTATTTTCCAACACAGGGGTAATGATGGTGTCCTCACAGAACCGCAGCACCATGATATAGTGTTGGAAACACCATGGTTCTGATCCATATCCCATGTTAGCCAGATAAGTGTCAGTCTCAGGTGAGTTTAGTGTATGTTTAGGGACGGTTAGCGAAAACGTCATCTAACTTTATACATATTTAAGGTGATTTACATAAAGAGGTAGTGTAATTTGATTAGTAAGAGATGGGTGAGTTGGTGAGGTAGCTGCTCTCAGGTAAGTCAGGTGTGTGTGTGTTGTGGTTCCTCACTGTCTCTCTGTTATCTCCACAGCAAGCGAGGGTTTGATGTGCGCTCCTTCGGCACAGGAACACACGTGAAGCTCCCGGGACCCGCTCCGGACAAACCCAACATTTACGACTTCAAAACCACTTATGAGCAGATGTACAACGACTTGGTCCGTAAAGACAAGGAGCTGTATCCCTAGCGCATTCACAGCAGGATCCCCACACGCTGACCTCCGATCGATCGGGTTATTGACCCGTCACAACACACACTGACCCGAGGCGCGTTCACATCATGAAAAACAACTGATATCGCTAATATAGTTATCTCTCCTGTTGTGAACGGCCCTTTATGTTAGGAGCTGCAACATAATGCATGGTTTCAATCAGGTCCTGAACTCCTGACGCGTTTGATGAGTTCTAGCTTTCCCCTGGGAATCAAACCCGGGACATTAAATCTTCAGTTGATCGCTGCGTCATCACTCACCCGCTCCTCGTCTTCCTTCCTGTTTTGAAGAATGTCAATGGGGTCCAGTGTTGTTTGGCTCCCGACATTCTTCAAAATATCTCCACTGAGGAAAGTCGGTCCACGAGTAAATGAAGACTGAATGATTGTTTCCTTCTAAAGGTGTAGTTCACTTCCGAATGAAAGGGAGATGTGATGTGTATCTGCTCCCCCATCCCAGATGTTCGTTTCTCCAGTAGAACACGCATGCAGATGTGTAACTCAGCCGCTGCGGTGTGCCAGTCATGTAATGCATGTCTTTAAGAACACATGAGAGTAACACACACACATGACTTCATATCTGCGGCTCGTGATGACACACTGATGTCGTCATTTTATGACCTCACTATGACATCAGCCATAGTCAAAATACGCAATACGGATCGAAGCGGCGGACGTGATGTCTCTCGCATCTTCGCCACAGTGTGTGTGTTTCGACCTCACTCACCGGATGGCGCTCAAGGCTGATGTCATACTGCGTATTTGAGGTAATAATGATATAAAACTGTTGGGTTTCTCACACAAACCGATGGTTTCGTATGTGTGTTTCTTTACTATCATGTGTTCCCATTGACATGCATTACACGACTGGCACACCGCAGCGACTGAGTTAAAGTGCTTACTGGAGAAACAAACATCTGGGACGCCCTGGGGTGGGGGTGCAGATACACACTATCCCTTTAAGATCTCCGGATAGTTCACTCACACACGTCATCAAAGACGCTCATGTCTTTCTTCGGTTGATGAGAAATGAAGGTTTTTGAGGAAAACATTCAAGGGTTTTTCTCCATATAGTGGACCGGTTCAGTGCGAGGAATAGGGCTTGATCTGGCCAAATCGGCCATTTTCTAAAATATATAAACATTTATATACTTAAAGGAACACTCCACCGTTTTTAGAAATTGGGTTTATTCAACATCTTTCCTACATTTAGATATGTGGGCAAATGCATTTTTGTCTCAGTGCATGCATTGTTTTAGTTTTGCAGGGTCGCCGCTAGCTTAGCTTAGCATAATGAATGGAATCCTATGTTGCCAGCTAGCATGTCCCGAGTAAAAGTGATCCCAAAAAAAATAAAAATAACACGTAATAACTTCTTGTGGCCTGCGTATTCACAACGAGTACAGATAGCGATGCAGATTAAGACTAAGCGATATCACAACACATGCACAACATACGGTATGTTGACGGAAGTTGTGGGATTTCATGTGTTGTGATATCTCTGCAGTAGCAGTGCTTCGCCTGTGCTTCCCCATAATATAGTCCCAATATCTGCCTAGGAAATTGCCTAGTCTTAATCTGCATTGCTATCTGTACTCGTTGTGAATACGCAGGACACAAGAAGTAATTAGGTGGGTTTTTTTATCACTTTTACTCGGGACATGCTAGCTGGCAACATAGGATTCCATTCATTATGCTAAGCTAAGCTAGCGGCGACCCTGCAAAACTAAAACAATGCATGCACTGAGACAAAAATGCATTTGCCCACTAGGGCTGTGCGACATTGAAGAAAAATGTGATATGCGATACCTTGTTAAATAATGCGATATTCGATACGAAATTGCGAAAATCGATTTCAAATTATATTTAAAAACTGAGAATGATACCATTTATGTGTTTCACATTCTTTCTAGGAAAAGAAAGCATCGCTACAACTTCTGAAAGTGATCAGCTGTGTTTTAGCAAAAATTCATTTCACAAATAGACCAAATGCTCGGATCCTATTTACACACATTCGGTTATTTCCCCAACTGATATCGTTCACTTAAAGCATAACCGACTGCGTTTACATGCATACTCATCTTGACAGCCATTTTGTGTATTTGACAGTCCGAGTGTGTAACAAGGGATCTCATGCTTTCTGAGAGGCGGCTTGTGCGCTGGTTGTTTTTCGTAAGTTATTGCGTTTACTAACTCTCACATAAGTAACAGTCGTGTGTCCAGTCTATTCTCTGCTATATGCGGCGACCTAAAACGTACATTTTTTTCATAATGTTGCATTCAGATATTGCGTGTCATTGCGACATGTACATTTGCGATATTTTGATATATTGCGCAGCCCTATTACACACATATCTAAATGTAGGAAAGATGTTGAATAAGCTCTATTTCTAAAAACGCTGGGGTGTTCCTTTAAGCACAAATGCTCTTCTTTCTCCACGCCACGCATGACATCACGTTGGAAAGGTCACGCCAAAGGTGACGCAGGCGAAAAACTGGTCCGACATCATTTTACCTTCTTTTTTTTGTTGTTGTGAAGGCCGTTGGGTTTAGTTTTTATGCTTTGGTAAACACTTGATCTGTACTTTGGCGTGACCCTTTCAACGCAGTGCGCGGCGCAGAGAAAGAAGAGGTTAAAGTTTATTACTGTTTATATTGTTTTTGGCCAGATCAGACCCTATTCCTCGACCTTCGACCCGCTGAAGAACACTATATGCAGATAAACCCTGAATTGTTTTCCTCAAAAACCTTCATGTCTTATCAACTGCAGACGTCTTTGATGACTTGGTGTGTGAGTAAACTATCGGGAGATCTTAATGTCGTCCAGACCCGTCAGACTTCACAACACAAGTGAAGAAGTTTCGTTTGTCCTCTGATCGCTACACACACTCAAGCCCTAGAACGATAACTCACTAAAGTGATCATGTGACTCCAGGGGTTGAGTGCATGTTTGCTCCAAAACACATAATTAACTGCTTTATTTATGAAATCTGAATGTCAGACGCACGAGAGTGATTGTGAACACGCCTCAGAGATTGATATGTTGTGAAGCAGTCAGTTATGTGTGTTTAAACATGCACTCAACCACTGGAGTCACACAGATTAAGACTAGGCGATCTCCTAGGCAGATATTGGGACTATATAATGGGGAAGCACAGGCGAAGCACTGCTACTGCAGAGATATCACAACACATGAAATACACAAACATCCGTCAACATACCGTATGTTGTGCATGTGTTGCGTGATATCGCCTAGTCTTAATCTGCATCGCTATCTGTACTCATTGTGAATACACAGGACACAAGAAGTAATTAGGTGGGTTTTTTTATCACTTTTACTCAGGACATGCTAGCTGGCAACATAGGATTCCATTCATTATGCTAAGCTAAGCTAGCGGCGACCCTGCAAAACTAAAACAATGCATGCACTGAGACAAAAATGCATTTGCCCGCTTATCTAAATGTAGGAAAGAAGTTGAATAAGCCCTATTTCTGAAAACGCTGGAGTGATCCTTTAACATCCAGTGATTTTCCCCAGGACACGGCCCGTGTGTGTGCGTCGCCTATCAGTGACATCATCCGGTGTGAGTCAAGACACGCCCCTGCTCTGAATAATTACACACTGTATATAACACTGGTATGAATGTTTGCATGTCCCACACACTCTCAGCTGTTGCGGCGCAGGCTGACCAGCAGAGGGCGCCAGTGCATGAGTCTCCTCTGCTGTAACCCTGTGTGTGGTCAGATTGCTGCCCTTGTGTTCCTTGACCGCTGATCCTCAGATACACACAGAACGGCATCTTGCACATGTTAGACCGCAACAAGCGCATTAAGACGCGGCCCGAGCGCTTCCAGAGCTGCAAGGACCAGTTTGACCTGGTGATCACCTGTGAGGAGCGCGTGTACGACCAGGTGCTGGAGGGTGAGGAGACGAGCGCAGCTGCTGTTCGCTAGGGCACGCGGCCGAGCTCAGAATAACCCCTGCGTCTCTTTCAGACCTGAACTCCCGCGAGCAGGAGACCTTTCAGCCGGTGCACGTCATCAACGTGGACATTCAGGACAACCACGAGGAGGCCACGCTGGGAGCCTTCCTCATCTGTGAGCTCTGCCAGTGTGTGAGTAGAGCACGACCGCTGGCTACAACTAATAATGACTCGGAGGGACCCTATCAACATCGACAGCCAATCAGACTCCATCCTGCATTAAAGGAACACTCCACTTTTTTTGAAAATAGGCTCATTTTCCAAGTCCCCTAGAGTTAAATAGTTTTACCGTTTTTGAATCCATTCAGCCGATCTTTGTATCTGGCGGTAGCACTTTTAGCATAGCTTAGCATACATCATTGATTCTAATCAGTCCATTAGCATCTCATTCAAAAAATGACCAAAGACACTTTCAATATTTTTCCTGTTTAAAACCTGACTCTACTACAGTTACATCGTGTGCTAAGACCGACTGAAAATGAAAAGTTGTGATTTTCTACACCTATATGGCTTGGAACTACTTTCTCATTCCTGCGTAATAGTCTCGGATCTTCACGGGTGTACCATGGCTGCAGCGGTGCAGTGATATTACGCAGCGCTGAAAGTAGTCCCCAGATAGGTAACTTTCAATGTGACCGGCACTAAGTTTGTGTAGTTGCAGAGAAAGTTTCAGGCTTGGGTTAGGGTTTTGTTGTGTATTTCCCTGTGTGATTAGCCATGGTTCTGTGTGTCGTAAAGGGCTGTGATAGTAAGTCGAAGGTGTACTACCACCATGTTTCACAGAATACCAGCGAATCACTGCGCCGCTGCAGCCATGGTACAGCCGTGAAGATCCGAGACTATTACGCAGGAATGAGAAAGTAGTTCCTAGCCATATAGGTGTAGAAAATCACAACTTTTCATTTTCAGTTGGTCTTAGCACACGATGTAACTGTAGAAGAGTCAAGTTTTGAGTCAAGATGCTAATGGACTGATTAGAATCAATGATGTATGCTAAGCTATGCTAAAAGTGCTACCGCCAGATACAAAGATCGGCTGAATGGATTCAAAAACGGTAAAACTCAACTATTTAACTCTAGAGGACTTGGAAAATGAGCCTATTTTTTAAAAAAGTGGAGTGTTCCTTTAAAGAGCTCAAGCATTGATTAGCATTTTACTTAAAATAAAAACTGTATTGTCCCTCAGCGTGGACACTTATATAGTTATCGTTTTCGTCCGCTGGCGTGGATGCTAATATAGTCAAGGTTATAGTTATCGTCCGCTGGTGTTGATGCTAATATAGTTATTGTTATAGTCCGCTGGTGTGGATGCTAATATAGTTATCGTTACAGTTATCGTCCGCTGGTGTTGATGCTAATATAGTTATTGTAATAGTTATAGTCTGCTGGTGTGGATGCTAATATAGTTATCGTCTACGGTTATCGTCCGCTGGTGTTGATGCTAATATAGTTATTGTAATAGTTATAGTCCGCTGGTGTGGATGCTAATATAGTTATCGTTACAGTTATCGTCCGCTGGTGTTGATGCTAATATAGTTATTGTTATAGTTATCGCTGCTGGTGTGGATGCTAATATAGTTATCGTCCGCTGGTGTGGATGCTTATATAGTTATCGTCAGCTGGTGTGGATGCTAATATAGTTATCGCCGCTGGTGTGGACGCTGATATAGTTATCGTTATAGTTATCGTTAGCTGGTGTGGTTGCTAATATAGTTATCGTTATAGTTATCGTCCGCTGGTGTGGACGGTGATATAGTTATCGTTATAGTTATCGTCCGCTGGTGTGGACGGTGATATAGTTATCGTTAGCTGGTGTGGTTGCTAATATAGTTAACATTATAGTTATCGTCTGCTGGTGTGGATGCTGATATAGTTATCGTTATAGTTATCGTCCGCTGGTGTAGTCATCGTTATAGTTATCGTCTGCTGGTGTGGACGCTAATATAGTTATCGTTGTGTGTGTATATATATATATATATATATATATATATATATATATATATATATATATATATATATATATATATATATATATATATATATATATATATATATATATATATTTATATTTATATATAGTTCCGCTCAATTAAGTAGATGTAACATTGTCTCGTTCAATTCGCAACTTTTTAAAAATAATTTACTGTTTGAACATGAGTTCTTAAAGATTGTTCGTAAAATCTTAGTATAGTTAAGTAAACTAAAAGTATTTTTGTTTAACTTAAGGGGGCAACTACTCATTTTAATTTATTTTAAGTTGATGTGTGGAAATAAAGTAAAAAAATAAATAGACATTTAAAATAAAACAAAATGACTACAAATTGAATTAAAGTTAAAACGGAATATTAGTAATCTATAGTAGTAAGTCATTGATACTAATATAATCAGTGTTTCTGTGAGAGCTTATGAGTCTCATAAGAGTGCTTCGCTCCGTCTCTCTCAGATCCAGCACACGGACGACATGGAGAACGAGATCGATGAACTTCTGCAGGAGTTCGAGGACAAAAGCCACCGGCCGTTCCTTCACACCGTCTGCTTCTACTGACCGCACCGCTCATAGTCTCGCTCTCATTCTGTTTACTGTCAACACAAACCTCAGACGGGACCCGGCCCTCCGTGAGGAGCGAAGCCCACAGACCCGCCGGTGATGAAACCCTCCGGGGGGTTTTCTTGCGTGTGAAGGGTCTGTTGCAGCGGCACCGGCCGTATCTGATCACGGTTAAAGATGTTTATTTAGAGGAAGTGATGTTTCATAACTCTGGCAGACGGGATGTGATATCTTGAGTTTCTCATGAATTTATTTCATCGTTATTTAAACATGGGATTTGATACCTATTGAGTATATTTTGTGTTTGTTTTTCTCCTTTTAATTTTGTAAATTGTACCTGAAGCAGCCCAGAGTGCCTGAAATTATTCTTGTAAATATTGCGCTATAAATGAATGAATGAATGAATAAAGCGTCGATGAATCTCAATGAACATGTGTGTATTTTCTGAATATTCTCTGTAGTAATGGGTACACAATTACACATTCATACACCATAATATTTAATCGGGATTACGGTAAAATCCCGCGTGTTGAATCGCGCTAACTCAGCAGTTCACAATGAGGTAGAGGGGCGATACTTGTTATTAAGAGTGTTTTTTTTTCTGCAGCTGATTAGCTATAAAATCATTAACAGCCAATCAGAGCTCGAGAATTTAACATGGTAGATGATTTTAATGTCATGGACGCTAATATTGTTGGTGTGAACGTGCAATAAATGTTCATAAAACATTGTAATATATATAAGTTATTTACATGTGCAAAAGCCGCTGAACAGCAAGAACAATTGCTATTGTTTGAATTGTCGCATTAACCCAGGTAAAGCAAAGGAACGATTTGTTACTAATTTCAGATTCATTTTTTCACCTGATGAGCGAAAAAAACATTGACAGCCAATCAGAGCTTGAGAATTTAACACGCTCCACGACAAAACTACAGCGCGCTTATAATAAACATGCGTTGGTGTGGACGCTAATATAGTTTTTGGTGAGAACAGGCAATTCGAAAACCATGGTAATACATCAAAAACAACGGTTCAACAGCGAAAACAAAGTTTGAATAACTGTCAATAGTTCAGAGATATTTATTTATTTGAGTGTTTTTTTTTTTTTTTAGCTGATGAGCGATAAAAACATTGACAGCCAATCAGAGCTCGAGAATTTAACGCGGTAGACGAAAAAACTGCAGATTCTAATATTGTGTTGGTGTGAACAGGCAATGTTCGAAAACCATGTACAAAAGATGAACAGCGAGAACAATAACTGAGGTACAGTTTGAATAATCGCGCTAACTCGGGTGAAGGAACGATATTTTTGTATTAATTTCAAAATCTTTTTTTTTTTTTTTTAGCAAATGAGCGATAAAAACATTGACAGCCAATCAGAGCTCGAGAAATTAACGCGCTAGGCGACAAAACTGATAACGTGTTTATAATAAACAAAAGAACGTTATAATGCGTTGGTGTGGACGCTAATATAGTTGTTGTTTGTGTGAACGTGCATTAATTGTTCAGAACCCGCTGGAAAAGCCCACAGGTCTCATCTATGCGCGAAGCCGCGCGGTGGTGTTGATGCTCGTGTCCCGCGTGGGGCTGTTATTCCAGATGAGCGTGACGCAGGAGTTCCTCATTAAGCTAATGGACTGATCTGAGATCTGATACAGTCAAACTCCAGCAGCACATCAGATCACTTACACATCAGATCTGACGCGCCTCGCGGTTCCGAAAGCGCCCGACGCGCCGCGACACTCGCGCGTTCGCGGACAGAGCCGCAGGTGAGCCATCTGATGATCCGCTGATCCGCGCGAGGAAGAGGAAGAGGAGGAAGAGGCTGCGGGGATGCTCTCGCCATCTGTGAGGAAGATGATGTTTATGTACTGTGATGAAGATGTGATGAAGAGGATGCTCGCGCTGTGTGGATGAAGATGATGTTTATGGTGGCTGGAGCGGTTCTGGTGCTGGTAAGAAGATCTGTGTGAAGAGGAATTACATAACTCTCTCAGTGACTGCAGCCGAACTTTACGGCTAACTGTGTGGGTTTTCAACATGTTGAAATGCATGTTTACACGCTAATCGCTGGGAAATGGCAGTAGTTTTGGTGTTTTCCAGGCCATCGTGTGTGTGTCCGACATGAACGCGCTGCTGGACCGATTTCACAACTTCATCCTGCCGCGCATGCGCGGACCCGAGCGCGTGTGTCACTGCACCTGCGGCAGGTAAGATACACTTTATTTTAATTCAGGAACACATCCATAGCCGGATACAAATGAGGGGAGTATAGCTTTAGCCCGCTATTATTTAAATATTACATTTCTGGTTTACAAATGTTTTGAGGCGGTCAAATCTAAAAAAAGTTCGCATGTTTGTCACGTGACTAAGTCGCGCGAAAACGACTTGTGAGCGGCGCTACGCTATTGAGTAATAAACCCGCGAAATTTCACTGAAATATCTTTAATGTGATCGCACTTTTATGCTTAGGTCAGTGTAACCGCGCGGATGTTATAGTGCAATAACACTTTCATTTAACGGGACGTTTACACTACGCAGTTTTCAACTAAAAACGAACTTTTTTTTAATGCGTTCATTAAAGGCCAAAGTTTCATGTTTTATGTGTATGGTCAGCGTACAGTGCTTATGATGCTAATTTCGTAAACAGAAGTACTGAACACACACATCTGATTTTCGTTACCGCGCAGGTCGCACATGCGCATTTAATTTTTTTTGCAGTATTTTTGGGTTGTAACTGTATGTGTTTGGGTTGTGGCGAGTGAAAGCTGTGGAGCGCCTGTGTCTGAGTCAAAACAAGTAGGCTGTGCATACACTCGTATACGCGTAAAAACAACGTATACTTTCGGCTTTACACGACGACAGCATTATGGCGCTAATGACGCATTTATTGCCTCTGTGTAAACTACAAAAACGGTCATCATACGCGCATTGTGTTCAGTCTATAGGCGCGTGTGTTTCTTTACAGTGAGATCGCCACCTACTGGCCTGCAGCAGAATACAGCGGTTTCCGCAGATCCGTGTAAATGGTTTTTGACAACGTTGTCATCTGTACGAGAGAAACGCGAAGGAAAAACGTTTCTGTTTTAAGTAAAGAAAAAGCGACGCATTCGAGCTCGTAATGATAGCGCTGTTTCTAGTCAAGATGCTAGGTGATG
>CM040929.1:9203410-9213410 GCA_023029165.1 Gobiocypris rarus
ACACACACACACACTCACACAAACACACACACACACTGATGATCTCTCCATCACCTGTTAGTGGGTGGGATATATTAGGCAGCAAGTGAACATTTCATCCTCAGAGTTGATGTGTTAGAAGCAGGAAAAATGGGCAAGCGTAAGGATTTGAGCGAGTTTGGGCCAGATTGTGATGGCTAGACGACTGGGTCAGAGCATCTCCAAAACTGCAGCTCTTGTGGGGTGTTCCCGGTCTGCAGTGGTCAGGATCTATCAAAAGTGCTCCAAGGAAGGAACAGTGGAGAACCGGCCACAGGGTCATGGGCGGCCCAGGCTCATTGATGCACGTGTGGAGCGAAGGCTGGCCCGTGTGGTCCGATCAAACAGACGAGCTACTGGAGCTCAAACTGCTCAAGAAGTTAATGCTGGTTCTGATAGAAAGGGGTCAGAATACACAGTTTGTTGTCAGTGTTATTCACTTCACCGGTCATAATGTTATGCCTGATCAGTGTATATATTATGTTTAATATGTTTTGTGATTGTCGTTCTCTCAGGGCGTCACGCGTTCATCGGCATCGGTTTCGCCGACCGCGGCGACTCGTTCGATTTCAACGTGGCACTACAGGATCATTTCAAGTGAGTCGTTCAGTCTGACCTTTGACCTGCGGTGCATGACGACCTCTGATGTCATGACCCGTCTCTCTCGCTCACGTCACAGGTGGGTGAAACAGGAAAGTGAATTTGCCCGACAGGAAGCCACTCAGGATTCGGTGCCGAAGCTGGACTTGGGCTTCAAAGAGGGTCAGACCATCAAGATCAACATCGGGGTGAGAGAAAGCCCCGCCCCCTGTCGTCAGGGCAACACGGTTTCCCCAATGATATTGATTTTATACAACCGTTCAATAAACAAGAAGTTAATATTAGGCCGCTGTGGGTCAGTGTGACGTCTGTCGGTCTGTTTATATCACAGGTTATAAAGTAATAATATAAAGTTGCATTGGAGGCGACCGGGCCTCCCTCAGACAGACAGACAGGTGGTGATGTCTGTCTCTCTCTCTCAGAACATAAAGAAGAGAGACCCCAGCGGGCCGGTGAAGTCTCGCGCGGGCGGTGGTTTGCTTCCTCCTCCGCCCGGAGTGAAAGCCGGCGCTCCCGTTCTTCCACCTGCAGCGCAGCACATGACACCTGTCGCTCCGCCCAGCACAGGTGAGCCGCTCGGGTCCAACCGATTTACAACAGCCATTGGTGGGTGTGGCTAATATGAGACTCCTCCCCTCTTAGGGACACTGTTGGACATCGGAGACTCCGTCCCCACTGTGGCTCCGCCCTCTCAGGACCTGTGGGGGGATTTCACTGCAGCCGGCTCTGGGTCAGTATGACTTCTGTCTGTCTGACCATCTGTCTGTCTGTCTGACCGTCTGTCTGTCTGTCTGACCATCTGTCTGTCTGTCTGTCTGACCATCTGTCTTTCTATCTATCTGACCATCTGTCTGTCTGACCATCTGTCTGTCTGTCTGAATATCTGACCATCTGTCTGTCTATCTGACCATCTGTCTGTCTGTCTGACCATCTGTCTATCTATCTGACTATTTGTTTAGCTGTCTGTCTATCTGTATGTCTGTTTGTCTGTCTATCTATCTGCCTGTCTATCTATCTGTCTGTCTATCTATCTGTCTGTCTGTCTGACCGTCTGTCTATCTGTCTGTCTGTCTATCTATCTGTCTGTCTGACCATCTATCTGTCTATCAGACCCTCTGTCTGTCTGTTTGTCTGTCTATCTATCTGCCTGTCTGACCATCTGTCTGTCTGTCTGACTATCTGTTTGTCTGTTTAGCTGTCTGTCTGTTTGTCTGTCTATCTGTCTGTTTGTTTGTCTGTCTATCTATCTGCCTGCCTGTCTGACCATCTGTCTATCTATCTGACTATCTGTTGAGCTGTCTGTCTGTCTATCTATCTGCCTGTCTGTCTGCCTGTCTGTCTGTCTATCTATCTGCCTGTTTAACTGTCTGTCTGTCTATCTATCTATCTGCCTGTCTGTTTAACTGTCTGTCTGTCTATCTATCTGCCTGTCTGTTTATCTGTCTGTCTGTCTATCTATCTGTCTGCCTGTTTAACTGTCTGTCTGTCTATCTATCTGCCTGTCTGTTTATCTGTCTGTCTGTCTATCTATCTGTCTGTCTATCTATCTGTCTGTCTGTCTGCCTGTTTAACTGTCTGTCTGTCTATCTATCTGCCTGTCTGTTTATCTGTCTGTCTGTCTATCTATCTGCCTGTCTGTCTGTCTATTTATCTGTCAGTCTATGTCTTTTTATCTATCTATCTATCTATCTATCTATCTATCTATCTATCTATCTGTCTGTTTATCTATCTATCTATCTATCTATCTATCTATCTATCTATCTGTCAGTCTATCTATCTATCTATCTATCTATCTATCTATCTATCTATCATCTGTGTGTCTATCTATCTATCTATCTATCTATCTATCTATCTATCTATCTATCTATCTGTCAGTCTATCTATCTATCATCTATCTATCTATCTATCTATCTATCATCTATCTATCTATCTATCTATCTATCTATCTATCTGTCTGTTTATCTATCTATCTATCTATCTATCTATCTATCTATCTATCTATCTATCTATCTGTCAGTCTATCTGTCTGTTTATCTATCTATCTATCTATCTATCTATCTATCTATCTATCTATCTATCTATCTATCTATCTATCTATCTATCTATCTATCTATCTATCTATCTATCTATCTATCTATCTATCTATCTATCTATCTATCTATCTGTCTGTCCGTCCGTCTGTCTGTCTATCTATCTGCCTGTCTGTTATATTTGTCTGTCCGTCTGTCTGTCTATCTATCTATCTGCCTGTCTGTCTGTCTATTTATCTGTCAGTCTATGTCTTTTTATCTATCTATCTATCTATCTGTCAGTCTATCTATCTATCTATCTATCTATCTATCTATCTATCTATATATCTATCTATCTATCTATCTATCTGCCTGTCTCTCTGTCCGTCAGTCTGCAGGTGTCTCACTCTCTGGTGTGTTCGACAGGTCCACGCAGGACACGCGGTCGGAGTGGGTGCAGTTCTAGTGTGTGGACGGAGTGAGAGAATGTGATGATGTCTCTATGCAATGCAGCCGCTGATATCTGCTCATTCCAGCTGTCCGTCACCTGTTCCTCTGTTAAAGCTGAAGCGTGTCATAATTCCTGATCACTCACCCCCCCCATCAGCCAACAGGTAGCCCCGCCCCCAAACTCACGCCATTGGCTGAGCCAGAAGTTAACAGAAAGCAATAGAGTCACAGTGTTTACAGGAAGTTGGTGAATAGTGACTTCCTCGTGGTAACGGCCATGAGTCTGTGCAGATCCAGACGATTGACACGCTTCAGCTTTAAAGCTTCGAGAGGTGTCTGTCTTTCCTGTAGTTCCTCTTGGGTTTATCTGTGCGTCATGTGACCTGTCTGACTCAAACTGCTATTCTCACTCGGATCAGGATTTGAACAGCTTATTTTGTATGTGTTTATAAGCAGAAGATTTTCATCGTATATATATATATATATATATAAACTAACCCCAGACTTTATTCGCTTTATTTCCTGGTGACTACAGTTTTATTCTTGATATTGTCAGTAATTATAAACGTCTGAATCTTTCCTTCAAGTGCCTTTATGAAACACCTGTAGAATGTACAAATGATGGTTTATATATGAATAAACCGTTTTTCTGATATACTGTCGTCTTTACAGTTTATTTATCTGCGTTAACTCTGAATGTTCTTACTCTAATTCATAATAAGTACCTCAGGTATAAATGATTAGTTGTAGTAGTTATAATGATCAAACTCTCTGTTTGATATGAGCTAATTTACATAGGTAAATAAACATGTGTGATGGTTTCCATAGTTACTGTGTTGAGGTGTGAATGAGAGCCGCTGATTCGCCAGGTGAGTTTGTACTTTATTAAATATAAATAGATTTGAATTCATGTTTTGAGTCAGGTCTCTTTATATTCATGTTCATCGTTTGCATCGAATCCGGTTTCTGTGTGTAAAATCCCGATTATCCCGCCGTGATTTGAGGTCTTTTATATGCGCGGGAAGTGAGTGTGACCCGGAAAGAGTCCAGACTGAGCATCACACACGTAAACACACACACATTACCACACAAACACTTTCATTCGGAGGTTTAAAGCGCTTTTAATGGGGATTTAATGCGGATTTAACGCAGTTTTGCCGGTAAGATCCCGCGCGATTTTCTCCGGGCGCGACTGATGTTGAACGCGTTCGCGGATTATTGAGTGAAATATAAATATAATGTGATCGATCACTTGTCAGAAATGAATTAGCATCATGTGTTTTTTGATTTAACTGTACCGTGTCTTGTCTTTAGCACCGGAGAGTTTGATTGTTTTTGTTTGTGGAGTCGATGTGAATCTCATTTAAAAGTACTCAAAAGGTAGATTACAATATAAAGACCTGCTGGTCATAAACGCAGCTGTATTTTGATGTCTTGCCGTGAATGTGAGGGAGTTTGTAGTTCCTGTCAGAGATTTAAACGCTGTCGTTCCTAAAGCCGCCTCAGGGTGGTGCGCGCGCACATTCCGCTTTGATTCCGCTTTGACATTCTGAATACTATCACTTAAAACTATACATTTGAAGAATTATCACCTTTGTATATTAAATATATAAACTTAGCTGCTCCTTTTAAGTAACTCCTCAGTAAATAATCTGGATTTCTGCTGATGACCGTTGCCCTCGAGTTGTGTGTTGATGTGCTGTTGCCATGGTGATGTGAATTGCAGTTGTAGCCTATATTTTTAAATGTCACCAATAAAATCAGTTAATAATACACAGTTTATGCTTCTGAATAGTTTTGGAGTGGAGTGAGAAATGTTATCAGTATTTCTAAAGCTCTCGCGCGTTTATTGTGTGTATTTTATTATTGTCGCTGTTTCAGTTTCTCTTTTGAATACGTTTGAGCTGCATTAATAATCTCACTCAATCTCATTAAAGCCTCTCTCTCTCTCACACACACACACACACACACACACATACACTCTCTCACACACACACACACACACACACACTCTCTCTCTCTCACACACACACACACACACATACACTCTCTCTCTCTCACACACACACACATCTCTCTCTCTCTCTCTCCCTCTCTCTCTCTCTCTCTCTCTCTCTCTCTCTCTCTCACACACACACACTCTCTCTTTCAGTGTGTTCGCGTGTCTGTTCGGGAAGGGTCGGGATAACTGGATTAATATCTCGTTTATGAAGTGGAGTTCTGCGAGCGGTCACGTGATTAATTTGCTTTAACGGCGCAAGTCTCTGATTTTAGCTGGTTTGTGCGATATGATTGTAATGAATCCGATCATAACTTCATCATGAGCGGTTCTGAAAACCCGAACGAGTCCAAACTTGAGGCGGTGATTCAGGTCTAGTTCATTTACTTGTTTTATTTGACTAATTATTACACTATATATATATAAATAATGCTGGTTGTTTAGACCACTGTGCATTAACCGTTGGATTTGAATTTTTAAACTAACCATTGGGTTTAAAATTTGAAAAACCACAAGTTAATCAGCATTTTTGTAGAGTGTACAACAACTCTAGACAAATCGTTATATTCCATATTTCCATATTGTTTTGAGAGAAACGCGTCTGCCAAATGAATAAATGAATTGTGTTGTGTGGTTCAGTTCTGTTAGTCCCGGTGGCGCCGCAGGTGTGTGTTCTGATCCGATCTAAATATACACAGATCACCACTGAGACCATCTGCTGCTGACACACACACACACACACAGACAGTGGCATAAAAGCGTTTGTGTGTTTCAGAGGTTGGAGGAGAGCGTTTTGTCTGAAGAAACGCGTCTGACGGTTCGAGGATGTTCTCCAGATGAACCTCCGTCCAGTTTACCGGCGCGCGCGCGAGATCGTGTCCAGAAACCTGAGCGACAGCGGTGAGGCTCCTCAAACTCCCGCCACAGCTCAAAAACCGTTATTTCTGAACGTTCTAAGCGGACAGTTTTTTAAACGTCATTTTCTGCGTTATGTGAACGTTACTTTTGAATTCTCTCGTTATGAAACATATAAAAAACCCGTTAGACAAATGTCCAACCGTAACACTCCGTGACTGATGTATAACATGTTGAGAACTTTATTAAAGACCAGATAACTTTGAACGAACGCTCGTTAAACGAAAATTTGTTCATAACGTTGAGAGAACCTTGCCAGAACGTTCCGCGTTATCTTGGATTGAGCTCAACAGATTCAACAGCGTTCTGTCTGTCTCTTTGTCTGTCTCTCTCTCTGTCTGTCTGTCTCTTTGTCTGTCTCTCTCTCTGTCTGTCTGTTCATCAGCTGGAGGCATGTCGTCGGGTCTGTCGGTCCAGGAGGAGAACCGGGTTCTGCAGGCAGAACTGAGTCGTGTGGAGGATCTTCTGGCCCACAGTCGAGCGGAACGAGATGAACTGGCCATCAAATACAGCGCCATCAGCGAGAGAGTGAGACACACACACACACACACTCACACAGTTTAACACTCACAGTAAGAACCTGTTTAAGTTCTGGATCTTCAGCCTGAACTTCTGTCAGACGGTTCTCTAGTGTGATGATTGATGGCCAGTGCCATATTTACCGTGTTTTTACACTCTGTGTGTGGTGAGAACACACACACGCTCTCTCTTTTGTCTGCGTCTCAGCGAGGTTGACCCGTCTCCGTGGTAACGGGGAGTGGAATGGCATGTTACCATGGCGACTGTAAACAGGCTCTTTGATTCAGGGGCCCATCAGGACGTTTGTGATTCCCTCAGACAGTCTGAACATGAGCTGTGTGTACCTGTGATGTAGGTTGCCAGGGAGCTGTTTATGGTTGCTAGGGCGATCTAGGTAGTTTCTACCATTGCTAAATCTTTCGCTCCTCGCGCGATTTTCCCGATCCTGTTGAAACAACTGGATTTTGCCTGTGAAGTATGATAAATGTGAGTGTCCTTTAGTGCAACTATCAAGTCACAAAGACTGGGATTTAATTAAATAAATATATGTCAGACACATGTCAAAGAAATACAGACAGTTTCAGAGTTCGGTCGCATAAGATCCAATCGAAGGCGATTATCAAACGTTTGTGATTTCAGAGCGAAGCGCGGCACTGTGTCTGTTTCCTCGTCATTCGCTTATAGCGTTCATTTGAAAATGAAACAGTGATAACCGTCTAGAACTCGAGAAGCGCTTATAAACCGGCTGCTGTGAGCGAAAGAGAAGCTGCGGTTATCGTTTGAATATGAAGAAATCAAGACAGCCAGAAATATTACTAAATAAAAGACATGTATTTCTCGTAAACATTCGGGTTTTAGTCTTTTAAATATCACCGTAGTAGCAGTTCTAATTGTAATTCTTATTTAATAATAATAATAATGATTATTATTATTGTAGTAACAACAAACTGTTAATAACTATTATTTTATTTTATAGTCATATTGATATATAATAACATTTAGGCAAAGCAAACCTGGAGTAAAAAAGAAAAAAAATCGCATTTTAAATAAGAAATAATTTTAAATAGTTGTATTTTTTTCGCAATGCAAATATATAAATATTTTTGTAGTGTTGTTGTATATGGTTGCTAGGGTATTCTGTGTGGTTGTTAAGGTGTTGTAGTTGGTTGTTAGGGTGTTCTGTGTGGTTTGCTAAGATGTTGTATATGGTTGCTAGGGTATTCTGTGTGGTTGTTAAGGTGTTGTAGTTAGTTGTTAGGGTGTTCTGTGTGGTTACTAAGGTGTTGTAGATGGTTGCTAGGGTATTCTGTGTGGTTGTTAAGGTGTTTTAGTTGGTTGTTAGGGTGTTCTGTGGTTGCTAAGATGTTGTATATGGTTGCTAGGGTATTCTGTGTGGTTGTTAAGGTGTTGTAGTTAGTTGTTAGGGTGTTCTGTGTGGTTACTAAGGTGTTGTAGATGGTTGCTAGGGTATTCTGTGTGGTTGTTAAGGTGTTGTAGTTAGTTGTTAGGGTGTTCTGTGTGGTACCAAGGTGTTGTAGATGGTTGCTAGGGTGTTCTGTGTGGTTGTTAAGGTGTTGTAGTTAGTTGTTAGGGTGTTCTGTGTGGTTACTAAGGTGTTGTTGATGGTTGCTAGGGTGTTCTGTGTGGTTGTTAAGGTGTTGTAGTTGGTTGTTAGGGTGTTCTGCGTGGTTGCTAAGATGTTGTATATGGTTGCTAGGGTATTCTGTGTGGTTGTTAAGGTGTTGTAGTTAGTTGTTAGGGTGTTCTGTGTGGTTACTAAGGTGTTGTAGATGGTTGCTAGGGTATTCTGTGTGGTTGTTAAGATGTTGTAGTTAGGTGTTAGGGTGTTCTGTGTGGTTACTAAGGTGTTGTAGATGGTTGCTAGGGTGTTCTGTGTGGTTGTTAAGGTGTTGTAGTTGGTTGTTAGGGTGTTCTGCGTGGTTGCTAAGATGTTGTATATGGTTGCTAGGGTATTCTGTGTGGTTGTTAAGGTGTTGTAGTTAGTTGTTAGGGTGTTCTGTGTGGTTGCCAAGATGTTGTATATGGTTGCTAGGGTATTCTGTGTGGTTGTTAAGGTGTTGTAGTTAGTTGTTAGGGTGTTCTGTGTGGTTACTAAGGTGTTGTAGATGGTTGCTAGGGTATTCTGTGTGGTTGTTAAGGTGTTGTAGTTAGTTGTTAGGGTGTTCTGTGTGGTTACTAAGGTTTTGTAGATGGTTGCTAGGGTGTTCTGTGTGGTTGCTAAGCATCTGTACTCCTGGTGTTTGTGCAGCTGGAGCAGGCGCTGCGTCTGGAGACGGATGGGGATGGACGGGACTCTCCTCTGGCGCAGCAGAACGTGGATCTGCGCAGACGGCTGGATGAGGAGCAGGCGGCGTACAAGCGCAAACTCACGGCGTATCAGGAGGGCCAGCAGAGACAAGCGCAGCTCGTGCAGAAGCTACAGGCCAAGGTACAGCACGACACGCTGGGATTAGCGCGGGAAACCACACGTGCTCTCCGGAACACTGATCTCATGACTGTGTGCAGGTCCTCCAGTACAAGAAGAAGTGTGGAGATCTGGAGCAGATGCTGCTGGAGAAATCTACAGTAATACAACATCCCATAATACCTCACTGTTTGAATGCGCTGCGTGTTCCAGAGCGAAGCGCGGCACTGTGTCCGTCCGAGTTATATTAGCATCTAGATTTAGACATGTTTACTACATGAACTAGTTCCAAAACAATGACAAAATTCGCATTTAGGAGATATAAGCATTCAAAAGTTAGTCTCTCACTTCTGTTAAAATGCATCACAGATTTAGATGACATAATCGCAGACTTCACCTACTCATCAAATCTTCTGTCCAATCAAATGCTCTCTAGAATCTGAAGCCCCGCCCCCTACACTATAAACACACGCTGAAATCGGTCAGCTGTTCACACATTTACTCTTTTCTACAGGCTGAAAGGCACATAGCACGCTATATATGCGATCCAGTGCTTTCTGGTTTCACGTTAGTTCACGCGCACCACACACACGTAGTCTAGACCAGAGCCGCTGACTAGCGACACGAGAGCGCAGCGCGGATCATATGCGCGAGTCGGCGGAGACAACAAAACATATCAGACCCATTTAAATGATATGGAGGAGATTATGGTGATAAATGGTTAGAGGTTAGGCGGAGGAAACTCTAGCGTTACCAAACAGAAAGGCTCTCTGTGGTACATATTAACGAAACGCTATTGGCTGTTTCAAAAAAGGGGAGGAGCTGCTAACAGCTGCTAACACTGGTGTCGCTGCAGGGGGACAGTAACGGTCACCACCGCGAGGATGACCAGCCCAGCCGCGAGCTGGAGAGCACCCTCATCCGCCTGGAGGAGGAACAGCAGAGGTCTGAGCCGAGCCGTCTGCACTGTTATCCTGCGGTCACAAGCGTGTGCTTGACGTGTTTGCGTGTGCGCAGGAGCAGCGGCCTGTCTGCGGTCAACGCTATGCTGCGCGAGCAGCTGGA
>CM040929.1:9218410-9248410 GCA_023029165.1 Gobiocypris rarus
CACACTCACTCACTCACACTCACTCACTCACACACTCACTCACTCACTCACTCACACTCACACTCACACACTCACTCACACACACACTCACTCACTCACTCACTCACTCACACACACTCACTCACTCACACACTCACTCACCACTCACACAAACTCACACACTCACTCACTCACACTCACTCACACACACACTCACTCACTCACTCACTCACTCACACATACTCACACACTCACTCACTCACACACTCACTCACACACACTCACTCACACACACACACTCACTCACACACTCACACACTCACTCACACACAAACTCACACACTCACTCACTCACACACTCACTCACACACACTCACTCACTCACTCACTCACTCACTCACTCACACACACACTCACTCACTCACTCACCACACACACTCACTCACTCACTCACTCACACACTCACTCACTCACACACTCACTCACTCACTCACTCACTCACTCACACACACACTCACACACTCACTCACTCACACACTCACACACTTACTCACACTCACACTCATTCACACATACACTGGAGTCACTGCTTCACTGATATGTGTGTGTGTGTGTGTGTGTGTGTGTGTGTGTAGCTAGTGTTGTCTGACAGTGATGGTGTGGATGGAAACACGGAGGAGTCTCTGCTGCCGCTGCTGCGCTCTTCATCTTCATCATCATCACTGCCCATCATCCCTGACAGCTGTGTGTGTGCGCTGCGCTCCGCTCTGACCCACAGACAGATCCAGCTACAGGTACAGACACACACACACACACACACACTCCCGGCTGTGCGCTGATGTTTATCACAGTGTGTGTGTGTGTGTGCAGGAGCTGCGGGAGCGTCTGCAGTCCGCGCAGTCGTCAGTCCAGCACCTGCGCAAGCAGCAGACGGAGGCGGAGTCGAGCCGGCGGGAGGCGGAGCTTCGCGCGCAGACACTGCAGGGAGAGAGAGACGAGGCTCAGAGAGAGAGAGAGAGCACAGTGAGAGAGAGAGACCGGCTGAGACAGGAGAGGGATGCGCTGAGCAGGTAAGACACCTGTCAATCAAACGCTGGGGTCATGTGATCAGCGACCTGACCTGTCTGTCTCTCAGCGAGAAGGAGGGCGTGGCTCAGGCGGCGCAGGCGGCGCAGACGCAGGTGGAGGCGCTGCAGCTGGAGTGTGAGAGGCTAATGCTGTCGGCCGCGTCTGCGCAGAGGGAGCGCGAGCACGAGCGCGAGGAGAGAGACGCCGCCGCGCTGGAGACGGAGCGAGCGCGAGCAGACGCGGACCGAGCGTGAGTCTGACGCCTCCCAGACGGACCACGGGCACGTGATGTGTTTCTGACGTGTGTGTGTGTGTGTGTGTGTGTCAGTCAGCAGTCGTCATGTTCATTTCTTTTCAGGAGATCTAATTCTCCTGCCAGGCTGTTGTTGAAAATAAGAACTTCTTAAGTAACTTGCCTGGTTAAAAATCAACCTGCTAATCATGTTAGCAAAATGCTAATCATTTCATGTTAACAAAGTGTTAGAACATGCTAGCAACATGCTAATTTATTCTAGCAAAATGTTAATTCATGTTAACATAAAGCTAAACATGGTAGAAAAATGCTAATTCATCTTAGCAACATTAATTCATGTTGACAAAATAATTAATGTTAACATAATGGTAAAACCATGCTAGCAACACGTTAATTAGTGTTATAAATGTGTTAAAACATAAGCGAAATTCTAAAATCATGTTAGTAAAGCTAATTCAATTCTAATTAATGCTAGTAACATGCTAATCATCCGAACAACATGCTAATTCATGTTAGCTAAATAATCATTAATGTTATCAAAATAATTAATGTTAACAACATGCTAATTCATATCAGCAATATGTCAAATAATGCTAACATGTTAAATCATGCTAGCAACAATTCATGTTAACATGTTATGAGTGTTAAATCATGCAAACATCTTAAATCCTTGTCATAACATGTTAAAGCATGTTAGTATGTTAGCAAACATGCTAACGTGTAAAATAATGCTAATAATGTTGTCAACCTGCTACTCATGTTAATAAAATGCTAATCCTCTAAACAACAAGTTTAAAAATGTTAGCAAAATGTTAAATCATGGTAGCAACATACTAATCATGCTATCAACCTGTTAATCATGTAAACAACATGTTAAAATATGTTAGCAACATGCTAATAATGCCAGCAAAATGCTAATATGTGTTATTCTGTTGAATAATGCTAACAACATGTTAAACATGCTAGTAACATTTTAAAACCTTCCAGCTGTTCAGTTACTTGACCCTTTCAGACCTGGTGTGCTCATCAAACCTGACTCTAGGCTGTGTGTGAAATGTGCAGAGTGAGAGCAGTCGCGCTGAGCTCGCGCTAGCGTCACGAAGCTTCACTCGAGTCGTCGCTCAGAGATTCTCTCGCTAAGATAAGCGCTATCAACGAGAGTCTCGCGCAGGACAAATCTGAGCTCAACAGCCTCATCGTACAGGTACACACACACACACACACACTTCAGTAAACATCATTGGGCTGGGGCTTGAGTTTACCCATTAGGGTTGTTTGGTTTAGATTATCGTTTAATATTATGTTTCAATGAACCAATGACATTGCTGGATTGAATGATTGACAGCTGGAGGAGGAGAAGAATGTGCTGCTTTCTCAGCGAAGAGAAGCGCAACAGGAGAAACTGACCGTCAGAGACGAGCTGGTCCGCTCCGAGCAGGACCGACTGGAGCTGGACTCTGTCCGTCTCGCTCTCCACCAATCACTGCAGGAGTCTGAGCTGGCCAGGGCGGGGCTGGAGGCGGAGCTTCAGTCGCTGCAGGCGGACCGCTTCAAACTGCAAGAGAGAATTACACAGGTGACTGTCTCTCTCCGATGGTCTCCGTTTCTCATAAACAGTTTCTGATGTGCTGCTGTCAATCAAACAGATGACTGTTGAGGTGGGCGGTCTGGAGGCGGAGCTTGGTTCTGTCCGCGGTGAAGGCGACAGGCAGAGCGCGGCTCTGGAGGAGGCGGGACGTGGGCGGGCGGAGCTAGTGCGAGAGAGGGCGGGGCTTCTGGTTCAGCTGACGGCGTCTGAGAGAGAGAACTCCGCCCTGACTGAGGAGATCGCTACCTTCAGGTGAGACGGAAGACTGTAGAGTCATTATGATATGCCTGTGTGTTTCACTGATAACTGTGTGTGTGTGTAGGGCGGAGAGGGAGGCTCTGGAGACGAGTCTGTTCGAGCTGCAGCAGCAGATTAATCAGATCCAGTCCCGCCGTGAGCAGCTGGAGTCAGAGAACCAGAACCTGAGACAGCGTACTGACAGCACGACAGGTACATGGCAGAGAGAGAGACGGGTTTACGAGGGGGAGAGAGAGACGGGTACATGAGAGGGAGAGAGACGGGTACATGAGAGGGAGAGAGACGGGGACATGAGGGAGAGAGACGGGTACATGAGAGAGAGAGACGGGTACATGAGAGGGAGAGACGGGTACATGAGAGAGAGAGACGGGTACATGAGGGAGAGAGACGGGTACATCAGAGAGAGAGATGGGTACATGAGGGAGAGAGACGGGTACATGAGAGAGAGAGACGGGTACATGAGAGAGAGAGACGGGTACATGAGGGAGAGAGACGGGTACATGAGAGGGAGAGAGAGACGGGTACATGAGAGGAGAGACGGGGACATGAGGGAGAGAGACGGGGACATGAGAGAGAGAGGCGGGTACATGAGAGGGAGAGAGACGGGGACATGAGGGAGAGAGGCGGGTACATGAGAGGGAGAGAGGCGGGGACATGAGAGAGAGACGGTACATGAGAGAGAGAGAGGCGGGGACATGAGAGAGAGAGACGGTACATGAGAGAGAGAGGCGGGTACATGAGAGAGAGAGACGGGTACATCAGAGTGAGAGGCGGGGACATGAGGAGAGAGACGGGACATGAGAGAGAGAGAGGCGGGTACATGAGAGGGAGAGAGAGGCGGGGACATGAGGGAGAGAGAGCGGTACATGAGAGAGAGATGGGGACATGAGAGAGAGAGACGGTACATGAGAGAGAGACGGGTACATGAGAGAGAGAGAGGCGGGTACATCAGAGAGAGAGACGGGTACATGAGAGAGAGAGGCGGGTACATCAGAGAGAGAGGGACATGAGGGAGAGAGGCGGGTACATGAGAGGAGAGAGACGGGACATGAGAGAGAGAGACGGTACATGAGAGAGAGACACGGTACATGAGAGAGAGAGACGGGTACATGAGAGAGAGAGACGGGGACATGAGGGAGAGAGACGGGTACATGAGAGGGAGAGACGGGTACATGAGAGAGAGAGACGGGTACATCAGAGAGAGAGACGGGTACATGAGGGAGAGAGACGGGTACATGAGAGAGAGAGACGGGTACATGAGAGAGAGAGACGGGTACATGAGGGAGAGAGACGGGTACATCAGAGAGAGAGACGGGTACATGAGAGAGAGAGACGGTACATGAGAGAGAGACACGGTACATGAGAGAGAGAGACGGGTACATCAGAGAGAGAGACGGGGACATGAGGGAGAGAGGCGGGTAGATAAGAGGGAGAGGCGGGTACATGAGAGAGAGGCGGGTACATCAGAGAGAGAGGCGGGTACATGAGGGAGAGAGACGGTACATGAGAGAGAGAGACGGGTACATGAGAGAGAGAGACGGGTACATGAGAGAGAGAGACGGGTACATGAGGGAGAGAGACGGGTAGATAAGAGGGAGAGACGGGTACATGAGGGAGAGAGACGGGTACATCAGAGAGAGAGACGGGTACATGAGGGAGAGAGACGGGGACATGAGAGAGAGAGACGGGGACATGAGAGGGAGAGAGACGGGGACATGAGGGAGAGAGACGGGACATGAGGGAGAGAGGCGGTACATGAGAGGAGAGAGACGGGGACATGAGGGAGAGAGACGGGGACATGAGAGAGAGAGACGGGTACATGAGAGGGAGAGAGACGGGGACATGAGGGAGAGAGACGGGTACATGAGAGAGAGACGGGGACATGAGGGAGAGAGTCGGGTACATGAGAGAGAGAGGCGGGTACATGAGAGAGAGAGACGGGTACATCAGAGAGAGAGACGGGTACATGAGAGGAGAGACGGGGACATGAGGGAGAGAGTCGGTACATGAGGAGAGAGAGACGGGTACATGAGGGAGAGAGACGGGTACATGAGGGAGAGAGACGGGTACATGAGAGAGAGAGACGGGTACATGAGGGAGAGAGACGGGTACATGAGGGAGAGAGACGGGGACATGAGGGAGAGAGACGGGTACATGAGAGGGAGAGACGGGTACATCAGAGAGAGAGACGGGTACATGAGAGGCAGAGAGACGGGTACATGAGAGAGAGAGACGGGTACATGAGGGAGAGAGACGGGTACATGAGGGAGAGAGACGGGTACATGAGAGAGAGAGACGGGTACATGAGAGAGAGACGGGTACATGAGAGAGAGAGAGAGAGACGGGTACATGAGGGAGAGAGACGGGTACATGAGGGAGAGAGACGGGTACATGAGGGAGAGAGTCGGTACATGAGAGACGGGTACATGAGAGAGAGAGACGGGTACATGAGAGAGAGAGACGGGTACATGAGGGAGAGAGACGGGTACATCAGAGAGAGAGACGGGGACATGAGGGAGAGAGTCGGTACATGAGAGAGAGAGACGGGTACATGAGGGAGAGAGACGGGTACATGAGAGAGAGAGACGGGTACATGAGGGAGAGAGACGGGTACATCAGAGAGAGAGACGGGTACATGAGAGGGAGAGAGACGGGTACATGAGAGAGAGACGGGTACATGAGGAGAGAGACGGGGACATGAGGGAGAGAGACGGGGACATGAGGGAGAGAGACGGGTACATGAGGGAGAGAGACGGGTACATGAGAGAGAGACGGGTACATGAGGGAGAGAGACGGGTACATCAGAGAGAGAGACGGGTACATGAGGGAGAGAGACGGGTACATGAGAGAGAGAGACGGGTACATGAGGGAGAGAGACGGGTACATCAGAGAGAGAGACGGGTACATGAGGGAGAGAGACGGGTACATGAGAGGGAGAGAGACGGGTACATGAGGGAGAGAGACGGGTACATCAGAGAGAGAGACGGGTACATGAGGGAGAGACGGTTACATGTGAGAGAGACGGGTACATGAGGGAGAGAGACGGGTACATGAGAGAGAGACGGGTACATGAGAGAGACGGGTACATGAGAGAGAGACGGGTACATGAGGGAGAGAGAGACGGGGACATGAGGGAGAGAGACGGGTACATGAGAGAGAGAGACGGGTACATGAGAGAGAGAGAGACGGGTACATGAGAGAGAGACACGGGTACATGAGAGAGAGAGAGACGGGTACATGAGAGAGAGAGAGACGGGTACATGAGAGAGAGACACGGGTACATGAGAGAGAGACGGGTACATGAGAGAGAGACACGGGTACATGAGAGAGAGAGACAGGTACATGAGAGAGAGACACGGGTACACGAGAGAGACGGGTACATGAGAGAGAGAGAGAGAGATAGAGAGACGGGTACATGAGAGAGAGAGACGGGTACATGAGAGAGAGAGAGAGAGATAGAGAGACGGGTACATGAGAGAGAGAGACGGGTACATGAGAGAGAGAGAGACGGGTACATTGTGTTGTTCATGATCCTCATTGTGATGTTTAGTTTGTGTGTGTGTCTAGCCGAGCTGAAGCGTTTGCGCGCTGAGAGAGAGACAGTTCTGTCTCAGAGTGAGAAAGAGAAAGACGCGCTGAGAGACGCACTCGCGGCCGCTCAACACGAAGCACAGCGAGCTCTGCGCACGGCCCTGTCCGACCACCAGGAGGAGCTGGAGAGACTGACCAATCAGAAGGTCACACATCGCTTGCCTCTTCATCACATATGACTTCATGTGACACGTGAAATACTAACCGAGTCCTGAATCCTGTAGGAGGCGCTGCGCTGCAGTCTGGAGGCCGAACAGGAGGGGGCGCTGCAGCGGGTCCGAGAACACCTGGAGGAGCAGATGATCCGGCTGGAGAGAGAGCGAGACGAGCTTCAGGAAGAGCTTCGTTCCCTGCAGCGCCACAGGGACCAGAGTCTGTTACAGGCGGAGACGGATAAACAGCAGGTGAGACTCGCGCAGGAAGCTAGCGCGCGCCCGTCACTCCTGTGCTAACCCGTCTGATGTCACGCGCAGGCGCTGTCCATGAAGGAGGCCGAGAAGGCAGTCCTGTCGGAGAAGATGAGCGCCCTACAGGCGGAGCTGAGCACTGCAGCGCTGGAGCTGGAGAGACTGAGCCGGGAGACGGCGCTCCTCCGAGAACAGGAGCGGGTCAGAGCTGAACACTTCCGCAGTTACACCGTTAATCACGCAATCCCATTGAGTCATTGTCAGAACTTCTAGTAAATTGGGAACAGCTGATGTGACTTCAGTGATTGATAATAATGGTGTAGTTGTCGCTGTGTAATCAGTGAGTGTGTTGTTTTGTCCGTAGGCTGCGGTTGCGTCTCTGAACGCAGAGCTGCAGGATCTGCGCGGGGAACTTCAGGAAGCAGCCGGAGCACAGGCGAGCTGCGCAGACTCCAGGAGAGCTGCAGCGACCAGCAGACGCGAGCGCACACCGCGCTCAGAGAGGTCAGAGAGGTGAAGCGCTAACCTCAAGCCCACGGGAAAAACAGTTATTGCGAGTAAATGTCGGGGTTGTTTTCCTCCTGTAGTTGGAGGAGTGTCGCGCGCTGCTGGCGTCCAGCGAGGAGAGCCGGGACAGTGCCAGGAGGGATCTTCTGGAGATGGACAAGCGTTTGTGTCAGATACGGGAGGCGGGGGAGGGGCTTAGGCGGGACGGGGCGGAGCTACAGCGCTCTCTCAGTGATGTCAGCAAGGAGAGGGACGCTCTCAGCCAATCCAATGCACAGCTGAGGGAAGCTCTGAGGGTGGCAGAGAGTGAGCGGATCAGGTGACTTTCACATACTTGTGTGTATTTAGCATGCAGATGCTTTTGGCAATGCTGATTGGTCGTTGCCTAGAACTATTGCGATAACTAGAACTGTTACGACATCTATTGCAAAAACTTGACCTATTATGACAACTAGAACTATTACAACATCTAGACCTATTGCAACAACTAGGAATATTACGGCAAACAAGAACGATAACTAAACTATTACGACAACTAGAAATATTACAAGATCAATTGCAAAAACTATAACTATTATGACAACTATAACTAGAACTACGACAGTTATAACTGTTACGACAGCTATTACGACACACGAGAATATGATAACTATAACGACAACTATATTACGACAACTATAATTATTACGACAACTATTATGTCAACTTTAACTATTGATACAAGTAGAAATATTACGACAACTATAACTGTTATGACAGCTATTACTACTTCTATTACGAAACACAAGAATATGATAACTATAATGACAACTTTAACTATTGCAACAACTAGAACTACTACGACAACTATAACTATTCGACAGCTATTACGACATCTTTACGACACAAGAATATGATAACTTTAATGACAACTATAATTATTACGACAACTATTATGTCAACTTTAACTATTGATACAAGTAGAAATATTACGACAACTATAACTGTTATGACAGCTATTACTACATCTATTACGAAACACAAGAATATGATAACTATAATGACAACTTTAACTATTGCAACAACTAGAACTACTACGACAACTAGAACTGTTACGACAACTAGAACTATTACGACAACTATAACTATAATGACAACTTTAACTATTGCAACAACTAGAACTACTACGACAACTAGAACTGTTACGACAACTAGAACTGTTACGACAACTAGAACTATTACGACAACTAGAACTGTTACGACAGCTAGAACTATTACGACAACTAGAACTATTACGACAACTAGAACTGTTACGACAAACCTAGAACTGTTACCACAACTAGAACTATTACGACAACTAGAACTGTTACGACAGCTAGAACTATTACGACAACTTTAACTATTGCGACAACTAGAACTGTTACGACAGCTATTACGACATCTTTTACGACACAAGAATATGATAACTATAACGACAACTATATTGCGACAAGTAGAAATATTACGACAACTTGAACTATTACAACTATTATGACAACTAGAAATATTACAACATGTATTGCTGGGAGGCGGAGTCTCGAGGAAGAGCTGCAGAGGCTGAGTCTGGCCGAGATGGAGATAAGACACTTCTTTTCCAGCAGCACCTGACCAGTAGAGAATAGCACTTATCACCCATGACTGTTTTTTGGTTGCTTCTATTGCTGTCACTTGTAAGTCGCTTTGGATAAAAGCGTCTGCTAAATGACTAAATGTAAATGTAGATCCAGACGGCTCACTCGAGTGTATTTAGCATGCAGCTGCTTTCGGCAGTGCTGATAGGAGGGACTGTACTCTGTGTTCAGCGTGAAGCGCGAGTGTGAGGAGAAGGAGCAGAAAGCATGTCTGCTGGAGGAGAGTCTGGCGTCTGCGCAGAAGGAGGTGTCAGATCTGCGCAGCTGTTTGCGCGAGGTGGAGCGATCCCGACTGGAGGCGCGCAGGGAGCTGCAGGAGCTGCGCAGACAGGTCAGACCGAGCACTCGATCACAGAACTGAGAGAGAGGATGACGAGCTGTGGTGTGACGTGTGTGTGGCTCTCTGTCTGTCTGTCTGTCTCACTCTGTCTGTCTGTCTCACTCTGTCTGTCTGTCTGTCTCACTCTGTCTGTCTGTCTGTCTCACTCTGTCTGTCTGTCTATCTCACTCTGTCTGTCTGTCTCACTCTGTCTGTCTCACTCTGTCTGTCTGTCTGTCTCACTCTGTCTGTCTGTCTATCTCACTCTGTCTGTCTGTCTCACTCTGTCTGTCTGTCTGTCTATCTCACTCTGTCTCTCTGTCTCACTCTGTCTGTCTCACTCTGTCTGTCTGTCTGTCTCACTCTGTCTATCTGTCTGTCTCACTCTGTCTGTCTGTCTCACTCTGTCTGTCTGTCTCACTCTGTCTGTCTGTCTGTCTCACTCTGTCTGTCTGTCTGTCTCACTCTGTCTGTCTGTCTGTCTGTCTGTCTCACTCTGTCTGTCTGTCTGTCTCACTCTGTCTGTCTGTCTGTCTCACTCTGTCTGTCTGTCTGTCTATCTCACTCTGTCTGTCTGTCTCACCCTGTCTGTCTCACTCTGTCTGTCTGTCTCACTCTGTCTGTCTGTCTCTCTCCTCTGTCTGTCTGTCTCACTCTGTCTGTCTGTCTGTCTATCTCACTCTGTCTGTCTGTCTCACCCTGTCTGTCTCACTCTGTCTGTCTGTCTATCTCACTCTGTCTGTCTGTCTATCTCACTCTGTCTGTCTGTCTCACTCTGTCTGTCTGTCTGTCTGTCTCACTCTGTCTGTCTGTCTGTCTCACTCTGTCTGTCTGTCTGTCTCACTCTGTCTGTCTCACTCTGTCTGTCTGTCTCACTCTGTCTGTCTGTCTGTCTCACTCTGTCTCACTCTGTGCTGTCAGGTGAAGGTTCTGGAGTCTGAGCGCGAGCAGACGGCCAGGCAGACGGCTGAGCTGCAGACGCGTCTCACTCTGTCTATCTGTCTGTCTGTCTGTCTGTCTCACTCTGTCTGTCTGTCTGTCTCACTCTGTCTGTCTGTCTGTCTCACTCTGTGCCGTCAGGTGAAGGTTCTGGTGTCTGAGCACGAGCAGGCGGCCAGGCAGGCGGCTGAGCTGCAGGCGCGTCTCACTCTGTCTGTCTGTCTCACTCTGTCTGTCTGTCTGTCTCACTCTGTCTGTCTGTCTGTCTGTCTATCTCACTCTGTCTGTCTGTCTGTCTCACTCTGTCTATCTGTCTGTCTCTCTGTCTGTCTGTCTATCTCACTCTGTCTGTCTGTCTCACTCTGTCTGTCTGTCTGTCTCACTCTGTCTGTCTGTCTGTCTCACTCTGTCTGTCTGTCTATCTCACTCTGTCTGTCTGTCTGTCTCACTCTGTGCCGTCAGTTGAAGGTTCTGGAGTCTGGCGAGCAGGCAGGCAGACGGCAGCTGAGCTGCAGACTCGTCTCACTCTGTCTATCTGTCTGTCTGTCTGTCTCACTCTGTCTGTCTGTCTGTCTCACTCTGTCTGTCTGTCTGTCTCACTCTGTCTGTCTGTCTATCTCACTCTGTCTGTCTGTCTCACTCTGTCTGTCTGTCTGTCTCACTCTGTCTGTCTGTCTGTCTCACTCTGTCTGTCTGTCTATCTCACTCTGTCTGTCTGTCTGTCTCACTCTGTGCCGTCAGTTGAAGGTTCTGGAGTCTGGCGCGAGCAGGCAGGCCAGGCAGCAGGCGGCTGAGCTGCAGGCGCGTCTCACTCTGTCTATCTGTCTGTCTGTCTGTCTCACTCTGTCTGTCTGTCTGTCTCACTCTGTCTATCTGTCTGTCTGTCTGTCTCACTCTGTCTGTCTGTCTGTCTCACTCTGTCTGTCTGTCTGTCTCACTCTGTCTGTCTGTCTGTCTCACTCTGTCTGTCTGTCTGTCTCACTCTGTCTGTCTGTCTGTCTCACTCTGTCTGTCTGTCTCACTCTGTCTGTCTGTCTGTCTGTCTCACTCTGTCTATCTGTCTGTCTCACTCTGTCTGTCTGTCTGTCTCACTCTGTGCCATCAGGTGAAGGTTCTGGAGTCTGGCGCGAGCAGGCGGCCAGGCAGGCGGCTGAGCTGCAGACGCGTCTCACTCTGTCTATCTGTCTGTCTCACTCTGTCTGTCTGTCTGTCTCACTCTGTCTGTCTGTCTGTCTCACTCTGTCTGTCTGTCTGTCTCACTCTGTCTGTCTGTCTGTCTGTCTGTCTCACTCTGTCTGTCTGACTCTGTCTGTCTGTCTGTCTGTCTGTCTCACTCTGTCTGTCTGTCTGACTCTGTCTGTCTGTCTGTCTGTCTGTCTCACTCTGTCTGTCTGTCTGTCTATCTCACTCTGTCTCACTCTGTGCCGTCAGGTGAAGGTTCTGGAGTCTGAGCGCGAGCAGACGGCCAGGCAGACGGCTGAGCTGCAGACGCGTCTCACTCTGTCTATCTGTCTGTCTGTCTGTCTCACTCTGTCTGTCTGTCTGTCTCACTCTGTCTGTCTGTCTGTCTGTCTCACTCTGTCTGTCTGTCTGTCTCACTCTGTCTGTCTGTCTGTCTCACTCTGTCTATCTGTCTGTCTGTCTGTCTCACTCTGTCTGTCTGTCTGTCTCACTCTGTCTGTCTGTCTGTCTCACTCTGTCTGTCTGTCTGTCTCACTCTGTCTGTCTGTCTGTCTCACTCTGTCTGTCTGTCTGTCTGTCTCACTCTGTCTGTCTGTCTATCTCACTCTGTCTCACTCTGTGCCGTCAGGTGAAGGTTCTGGAGTCTGAGCGCGAGCAGACGGCCAGGCAGACGGCTGAGCTGCAGACGCGTCTCACTCTGTCTATCTGTCTGTCTCACTCTGTCTGTCTGTCTCACTCTGTCTGTCTGTCTGTCTGTCTATCTCACTCTGTCTCACTCTGTGCTGTCAGGTGAAGGTTCTGGAGTCTGAGCGCGAGCAGACGGCCAGGCAGACGGCTGAGCTGCAGGCGCGTCTCACTCTGTCTGTCTGTCTGTCTGTCTGTCTCACTCTGTCTGTCTGTCTGTCTGTCTATCTCACTCTGTCTCTCTGTCTGTCTGTCTCACTCTGTCTGTCTGTCTGTCTGTCTGTCTCACTCTGTCTGTCTGTCTGTCTCACTCTGTCTGTCTGTCTGTCTCACTCTGTCTGTCTGTCTGTCTCACTCTGTCTGTCTGTCTGTCTCACTCTGTCTGTCTATCTCACTCTGTCTGTCTGTCTCACTCTGTCTGTCTGTCTATCTCACTCTGTCTGTCTGTCTGTCTCACTCTGTCTGTCTGTCTGTCTCACTCTCTGTGCCGTCAGTTGAAGGTTCTGGAGTCTGGCGCGAGCAGGCAGTGCCAGGCAGACGGCTGAGCTGCAGACGCGTCTCACTCTGTCTATCTGTCTGTCTGTCTGTCTCACTCTGTCTGTCTGTCTGTCTGTCTGTCTCACTCTGTCTGTCTGTCTCACTCTGTCTGTCTGTCTCACTCTGTCTGTCTGTCTGTCTCACTCTGTCTGTCTGTCTATCTCACTCTGTCTGTCTGTCTATCTCACTCTGTCTCTCTGTCTGTCTGTCTATCTCACTCTGTCTGTCTGTCTCACTCTGTCTGTCTGTCTGTCTCACTCTGTCTGTCTGACTCTGTCTCACTCTGTCTGTCTCACTCTGTCTGTCTGTCTGTCTCACTCTGTGCCGTCAGGTGAAGGTTCTGGAGTCTGAGCGCGAGCAGACGGCCAGGCAGACGGCTGAGCTGCAGACGCGTCTCACTCTGTCTATCTGTCTGTCTGTCTGTCTCACTCTGTCTATCTGTCTGTCTGTCTGTCTCACTCTGTCTATCTGTCTGTCTGTCTGTCTCACTCTGTCTATCTGTCTGTCTGTCTGTCTCACTCTGTCTGTCTGTCTGTCTGTCTCACTCTGTCTATCTGTCTGTCTGTCTGTCTGTCTCACTCTGTCTATCTGTCTGTCTGTCTGTCTCACTCTGTCTATCTGTCTGTCTGTCTGTTTTCATTTCTATGCGACCTCCAGATTTACCTCCCTGTGATTCTGAGTGTCGTTCATCACTGGATCCTCTCTATAACTGTCTTCAGGACATCAAACAGTGGCTTTCCCAGAATTTCCTTCATTTAAACGAGGAAAAGACTGAGTACATCCTGTTCAGCCCGGATTCATCTAATAGTGCTTGTAGCTTTGGTCCTATGACACCTCAGCTTGCTCCGTTTATGCGTAACCTGGGTGTTATTTTGGACAAAAACATGCAGTATGATAAACAGATTGGTGCAGTAGTGAAGGCGAGTTTTACCAGCTACGACTTCTTAGTAAGGTCAAATATTTTTGTCCAGAGCCGACCTTGAAAAAGCAATTCACGCCTTCATCAGCTCAAGGATCGACTACTGTAATGCCCTCTATACTGGACTAAATACATCACTCATCAGTCGCCTTCAACTGGTACAAAACGCAGCCGCACGTCTTCTCTCTAATATATCGAAACGGTCACACATCACCCGGTCCTCCGCTCGCTTCACTGGCTTCCAGTGCAGTTTAGGGTGGAGTATAAAATTCTGTTGTTTGTGTTTAAGGCCATCCATGGCTTGGCCCCAGTATACCTCACTGAACTAGTAAAAACATATCAGCCAGCCAGAACACTCCGTTCCTCTGATCATATTTCTCTGGTTACCCCAACATACAGGTGTAAAAAGTTTGGAGGCCGGTCATTTAGTGTTCAAGGACCTAAGTTGTGGAATGCACTCCCTGTGCACCTCCGACATCACGGTGCTGAGTGTTTTCAAACACATCTGAAAACACACTTTTTAATCAAGCCTTTGACTCTTAGTGCTGGTCTTGATTGGTTGGACTTGTTTTTATGTTGTCGTTTGATGCTTGTTTTGGAAAGCGCCTTGTGCACCTTTTGGCTGCTGTAAGGCGCTATATAAATAAAAATTGATTGATTGATTGATTGTCTATCTCACTCTGTCTCACTCTGTGCCGTCAGGTGAAGGTTCTGGAGTCTGAGCGCGAGCAGACGGCCAGGCAGACGGCTGAGCTGCAGACGCGTCTCTCTGCGGAGGAGCAGAAGGACGAGGAGCGTGCCAGGGAACTGATCTCACTCAAACAGAGGCTCGCCGACACAGACTCCAGCAGAAACTCTCTTCAGAAGGAGGTGTGCTCTCGTACACTCAGAGATCTACATCAGAAGATAGCGATGTCTCACTCTGTCTGTCTGTCTCACTCTGTCTGTCTGTCTGTCTCTAGCTGTCTGCTCTGCAGAGGCGTCTGGGTGAGAGCGATGTGTGCTGGCGCAGCCGTGAGCGAGAGTTAGCGTCTCAGCTACAGGAAGCTCGCGGCTGTGAGAAGAAGCTGCAGGACGAGGCGCGTAACCTCTCGGTTACGTGCGCAGTCGACCTCCGGCGTCTGCGCGCAGATGCAGCTGGAGCTGAGTGAGGCGCAGGGCCGTCTGGCTGCGACGGAGGCGGAGCTAGCGCGTGCGGAGGCGGGCCGCAGGGATCTGGAGTTCAGGCTGTGCAGCCTGCAGTCAGCGCTCACTCGGACACTGGGCATCGGGGCCAGTGGGCGGAGCAGCAGCAGGGGGCGGAGCCCGACAGGCTCCTCCCCTTCCTCTCTGACCTCAGGGATGATGTCTCGCCATAGGAGCGTGTCTCCGCTGCACTTCTCGCTGTCGCCACCCAAAGGTCAGATTCGATGTTGAAAGGTTTGTGTAGTTTGAGTTGTTGTTCATCTCACAGCTGTTGTGCTCTGTCAGATGATAACAGCCTCGTGATGCGGCCGCTGTCTCCTGAGAGGGCCGACGCCCCGCTGCCCGTCGCACTGCCTGAGCTGGAGCCCGAAACCCTGCGCAGCGGCCTCAGAGACTTCCTGCAGGAGCTGCGAGAAGCACAGCGAGAGCGAGTAATGACACCGCTTCAGCCACACACACCATAACACAACTGTTACGACGACTACAACTGTTACGACAACTACAACTGTTACGACGACAACAACTGTTACGACAACTACAACTGTTACTACAACTATTACGACAACTACAACTGTTACAACAACTACAACTATTACGACAACTACAACTATTACGACAACTACAACTGTTACTACAACTGTTACGACAACTACAACTGTTACGACAACTACAACTGTTACGACGACAACAACTGTTACGACAACTACAACTATTACGACAACTACAACTGTTACGACAACTACAACTGTTACGACAACTACAACTGTTACGACAACTACAACTGTTACGACAACTACAACTGTTACGACGACAACAACTGTTACGACAACTACAACTGTTACGACAACTACAACTGTTACGACAACTACAACTGTTACGACAACTACGACAACTACAACTGTTACGACAACTACAACTGTTACGACAGCTACAACTGTTTACAACTACAACTGTTCGACAACTACAACTGTTACGACAACTACAGCTGTTACGACAAGCTACAACTATTCGACAACTACAACTATTACAACAGCTACAAACTTACGACAGCTAACTACTGTTACGACAACTACAACTATTACGACAACTACAAGCTGTTCGACAACTACAGCTATTACGACAACTGCAACTATTACAACAACTACAACTATTACAACTACAAGCTATTACGACAACTACAACTATTACGACAACTACAACTATTACAACAACTACAACTATTACGACAACTACAACTGTTACGACAACTACAACTGTTACGACAACTACAACTATTACGACGACAACAACTGTTACTACAACTAGAACTGTTACGACAACTACAACTATTACAACAACTACAACTATTACGACGACAACAACTGTTACTACAACTAGAACTGTTACGACAACTACAACTATTACTACAACTAGAACTGTGCGACAACTACAACTGTTACTACAACTAGAACTGTTACGACAACTACAACTGTTACAACAACTACAACTGTTACGACAACTACAACTGTTACGACAACTACAACTATTACAACAACTACAACTGTTACAACAACTACAACTGTTACGACAACTACAACTGTTACAACAACTACAACTGTTACAACAACTACAACTATTACGACAACTACAACTGTTTCGACAACTACAACTATTACAACAACTACGGCTATTCGACAACTACAACTACTACGACAACTACAACTATCACGTAAACTACAACTATTACAGCAACTACAACTATTACGACAAGTATAACTATTACGACAACTACAACTGTTACAACAACTACAACTATTACAACAACAACTATTACGACAACTAAAACTGTTTTGACAACTACACTATTACAACAACTACAAGCTACTCGACAACTACAACTATCACGTAAACTACAACTATTACAGCAACTACAACTATTACGACAAGTATAACTATTACGACAACTACAACTGTTACAACAACTACAACTATTACAACAACTACAACTATTACGACAACTACAACTGTTACGACAACTACAACTGTTACGACAACTACAACTATAACAACAACTACAACTATTACAACAACTACAACTGTTACGACAACTACAACTGTTACGACAACTACAACTGTTACGACAACTACAACTATTACGACAACTACAACTATTACGGCGACAACAACTGTTACTACTACAACTGTTACGACTACAACTATTACAACAACTACAACTATTACGACGACAACAACTGTTACTACAACTAGAACTGTTACGACAACTACAACTGTTACAACAACTAGAACTGTACGGCAACTACAACTGTTACTACAACTAGAACTGTTACGACAACTACAACTGTTACAACAACTACAACTGTTACGACAACTACATCTGTTACGACAACTACAACTATTACAACAACTACAACTGTTACGACAACTACAACTGTTACGACAACTACAACTGTTACAACAACTACAACTGTTACAACAACTACAACTATTACGACAACTACAACTGTTTCGACAACTACAACTATTACAACAACTACAGCTATTACGACAACTACAACTACTACGACAACTACAACTATCACGTAAACTACAACTATTACAGCAACTACAACTATTACGACAAGTATAACTATTACGACAACTACAACTGTTACAACAACTACAACTATTACAACAACTACAACTATTACGACAACTACAACTGTTACGACAACTACAACTATTACGACAACTACAACTACTACGACAACTACAACTATCACGTAAACTACAACTATTACAGCAACTACAACTATTACGACAAGTATAACTATTACAACTACAACTGTTACAACAACTACAACTATTACAACAACTACAACTATTACGACAACTACAACTGTTACGACAACTACAACTGTTACGACAACTACAACTATTACAACAACTACAACTATTACAACAACTACAACTGTTACGACAACTACAACTGTTACGACAACTACAACTATTACAACAACTACAACTATTACGACGACTACAACTATTACTACAACTAGAACTGTTACGACAACTACAACTGTTACAACAACTACAACCATTACGACAACTACAACTGTTACGACAACTACAACCATTACGACAACTAGAACTGTTACGACAACTACAACTATAATTACGACAACTATTACGACAACTAGAACTATTACAACAACTATTGCGACAACTATAACTATTACTAGAACTATTACGACAACTAGAACATTACAAAAATGATTACGACAACTATAACTATTACGACAACTAGAACTATTACAACAACTGTTGCGACAACTAGAACTATTACAACAACTGTTACGACAACTATAACTATTACGACAACTATAACTATCACGACAACTATTACAACAACTAGAACCATTACGAAAACTATTACGACAATTAGAACTATTGCGACAACTACAACTATTACGACAACTGTTATGACAACTAGAACTATTACAACAACTATAACCATTACGACAATTATTACGACAACTAGAATCATTACGTCAACTAGAATTAGACTTGCTATTCTCTTTAGGTTTAGAGTGATTATTAAAATTATAGTCATAGGTATTGTTTCATTTTAGGCCCCGCCTACTGTAAAGTCTCATTGGTCTGAATTCCTGCTCCACTGAACATTAACTGATTGGCTGATCGTGTGGACGGAGTGAGAACATGTTTTTGTATGTGCTTTATGTGTGTAGGATGAGGCGCGGGTCAACTGGGGTCACTGCAGGGGGAATTGGAGGAAATGACCGGTGAGAGAGACTCCGCCCAGCAGCGCCTCATTCAGCTACACAACACGCTTCAGGAGTGCCAGGAGGGTAACGCACATCGTCTGCTTTCACGTGAACTTTACAATACAATTTAGCTTTATGAATTGGCCACAAAACGGAGTCTGTGTTGACTGTGTGTGTAGATAAGCGTGCGGTGGAAGGAAAGCTGTCGTCGGCTCAGGCTCTGCTGCATGAGCAGGATGAGTCCCTGCGGAGAGGAGAGCGGGAGCGGCGGCGCTAAGCAGCGAATCAAAGAGCTGGAGAGGCTTTCACTCAACACCGCGGCTGAGCGCAAGCGTGTGGAGGTTAGGAGCCGCGTCTGATGTGATTAGAAATAATGTGGTTTAGGAAAGACTGAGAGTAACTCCGCCCCCTACAGGAGCAGTGCGGTAAGCTGCGAGCGGGCGAGGCACGTTTGGAGGCGGAGCGGCGGAGGCTGCGCGAGGCTCTGGAGGCGGCGGAGGGGCGGGGCACACGGGTGGAGCTGGGGAGGCGGAGTCTCGAGGGAGAGCTGCAGAGGCTGAGACTGAGTCTGGCCGAGAGAGGAGATGGAGATCCAGACAGCTCACGAGCGGCGCGAGCGCCATCAAACAGGTACCAAACTCCCAGCAGCCTCAGCACGGGCAGTGCCGCCCACTGTTTTAGCAGATAAATTAGATTGGACCCACTTTATATTAGGTGTCCTTAACTACTATGTACTAACATTTTAATTCATAATTTGATACATTGCACTTATTGTGTACATACATGTTTCTACATTGTACTTACATTTTTACCTGCATGTAATTACATCTGTAATTAATTTCTGTAGTTATATTTGTAATTACACAGTTGACACTTCCTTACACCTAACCCTACCCTTAAACTGACCCATCCCACCACACCTGTCCCTAACCCTACCCTTAAACTGACCCATCCCACCACACCTGTCCCTAACCCTACCCTTAAACTAACCCACCACCACACCTGTCCCTAACCCTGCCTTAAACTGACCCATCCACCACACCTGTCCCTAACCCTGCCCTTAAACTGACCCATCCCACACCTGTCCTAACCCTACCCTTAAACTGACCCATCCCACCACACCTGTCCCTAACCCTACCCTTAAACTAACCCATCCCACCACACCTGTCCCTAACCTACCCTTAAACTTACCCATCCCACCACACCTGTCCCTAACCCTACCCTTAAACTGACCCATCCCACCACACCTGTCCCTAACCCTACCCTTAAACTTACCCATCCCACCACACCTGTCCCTAACCCTACCCTTAAACTTACCCATCCCACCACACCTGTCCCTAACCCTACCCTTAAACTGACCCATCCCACCACACCTGTCCCTAACCCTACCCTTAAACTGACCCATCCCACCACACCTGTCCCTAACCCTACCCTTAAACTGACCCATCCCACCACACCTGTTGTCCCTAACCCTACCCTTAAACTGACCCATCCCACCACACCTGTCCCTAACCCTACCCTTAAACTGACCCATCCCACCACACCTGTCCCTAACCCTACCCTTAAACTGACCCATCCCACCACACCTGTCCCTAACCCTACCCTTAAACTGACCCATCCCACCACACCTGTCCCTAACCCTACCCTTAAACTTACCCATCCCACCACACCTGTCCCTAACCCTACCCTTAAACTTACCCATCCCACCACACCTGTCCCTAACCCTACCCTTAAACTTACCCATCCCACACCTGTCCCTAACCCTACCCTTAAACTGACCCATCCCACCACACCTGTCCCTAACCCTACCCTTAAACTGACCCATCCCACCACACCTGTCCCTAACCCTACCTTAAACTGACCCACACACCTGTCCCTAACCCTACCCTTAAACTGACCCATCCCACCACACCTGTCCCTAACCCTACCCTTAAACTTACCCATCCCACCACACCTGTCCCTAACCCTACCCTTAAACTGACCCATCCCACCACACCTGTCCCTAACCCTACCCTTAAACTGACCCATCCCACACACCTGTCCCTAACCCTACCCTTAAACTGACCCATCCACCACACCTGTCCCTAACCCTACCCTTAAACTTACCCATCCCACCACACCTGTCCCTAACCCTACCCTTAAACTGACCCATCCCACCACACCTGTCCCTAACCCTACCCTTAAACTTACCCATCCCACCACACCTGTCCCTAACCCTACCCTTAAACTGACCCATCCCACCACACCTGTCCCTAACTTAACCCTTAAACTGACCCATCCCACTGTCCCTAACCCTACCCTTAAACTGACCCATCCCACCACACCTGTCCCTAACCCTACCCTTAAACTTACCCATCCCACCACACCTGTCCCTAACCCTACCCTTAAACTGACCCATCCCACCACACCTGTCCCTAACCCTAACCTTAAACTGACCCATCCCACCACACCTGTCCCTAACCCTACCCTTAAACTGACCCATCCCACCACACCTGTCCCTAACCCTACCCTTAAACTGACCCATCCCACCACACCTGTCCCTAACCCTACCCTTAAACTGACCCATCCCACCACACCTGTCCCTAACCCTACCCTTAAACTTACCCATCCCACCACACCTGTCCCTAACCCTAACCTTAAACTTACCCATCCCACCACACCTGTCCCTAACCCTACCCTTAAACTGACCCATCCCACCACACCTGTCCCTAACCCTACCCTTAAACTTACCCATCCCACCACACCTGTCCCTAACCCTACCTTTAAACTCACCCATCCCACCACACCTGTCCCTAACCCTACCCTTAAACTTACCCATCCCACCACACCTGTCCCTAACCCTACCCTTAAACTTACCCATCCCACCACACCTGTCCCTAACCCTACCCTTAAACTTACCCATCCCACCACACCTGTCCCTAACCCTACCCTTAAACTTACCCATCCCACCACACCTGTCCCTAACCCTAACCTTAAACTCACCCATCCCACCACACCTGTCCCTAACCCTACCCGTATCCCACCTCAATATCAGCAAAGGTGTTTTGCAACACAATATGAACACAGTAAGTACATTGTACTTATTTTTTTATGTAAGTACATAGTAGTTAAGGCCACCTAATATAAAGTGGGGCCATTAGATTTAAATCTTATGAGTGTATGATCCGTGAACCAAACCAACCAGCTACAAGTGAAACACAACATTACAAATATTTGAATATTGAAAGACTTAACGATGATCTCTAACGCTCTGGCGCGCGCTTCAGGTGGCGGAGGGCGAGTCCCGCGTGTCGTCTCTTCAGCGGGAGGTGGACAGACTGACGGCGCTGCTGTCCAAAGCTCAGGACGGAGAGAGCGTTCAGAAAGAGCGCGCGCTAGCTCTCTCCCAGAGCCTGCAGGAAGCCTCCGCCGCCCACAGCGCCACCCAGGGGCGTCTCGCAGCGCTGCAGAAAACACTGGGACAGGCGGAGAGCGAGCGCAGGCAGCTGCAGGTGAGCGCAGGCAGATCCCCCGCCCCAGGGAACAGCGCTTCAGCAGAACTCACTCCTGTGCTGTCCCCTGTCTGTCAGGAGCGCGTGGATGGACTCCGAGCCTCCGTGTCGGAGAGGCGAAGCGGCATGGCCAGCCTGACGGAGCGCATGCAGGCGCTGCAGTCGGAGCTCAGCCAGAGTCAGCTGCGCAGATCTGAGCTGGAGGCGGAGCTACACAACACGCAGGAGGTGAGGGACGGCATTTCAGTTTTTTTGTTTAAACAAAACGTGGAATAGATGAAAATGTGAGGGTTTCTAAAATAACGTCGCCACCAAAGGCTAAAGATGTAAACGCAATGGTCAAAAACGTCTTACGACAACTATAACTGTTACGACAACTATAACTGTTACGACAACTAGAACTGTTACGACAACTAGAACTGTTACGACAACTAGAACTATTACGACAACTACAACCAGTACGACAACTATTGCAACAATTAGAACTATTACGACAACTATAACTGTTAGGACAACTATAACTAGAACTGTTACGACAACTACAACTATTACGACAACTATAACTAGAACTATTACGACAACTACAACCATTACGACAACTATAACTTTTACGACAACTACAACTATTTCGACAACTAGAACTGTTACGACAACTACAACCATTACGCATAACTACAACTATTTCGATAACTAGAACTGTTACGCATAACTACAACCATTACTTATAACTAGAACTGTTACGACAACTATTACTTAATAACTATAATTACTACGACAACCATTATGCATAACTAGAACTATTATGACAACTAGAACTATTGCGACAACTAGAACTATTACAACAACTATTGCGACAACTAGAACTATTACTATAACTATTACTTATAACTGGAACATTAAAAATGATTACGACAACTATAACTATTACGACAACTATAACTATTACAACAACTGTTACGGCAACTATAACTATTACGTCAATTATTACGACAACTATAACTATCACGACAACTATTACAACAACTAGAACCATTACGAAAACTATTGTGACAACTAGAACTATTACGATAACTAGAACTATTAAGTGCATAACTACAACTATTATGACAACTGTTATGACAACTAGAACTATTACATACAATTATTACGACAATTATTACGACAACTAGAATCATTACGTCAACTATAACTGTTACGACAACTAGAACTGTTACGACAACTATAACTATTACGACAACTATAACCATTACGACAAATAGAACTATTACGACAACTAGAACTGTTGCGACAACTACAACTATTACGACAGCTAGAACTGTACGACAGCTAGAACTGTTACGACAGCTAGAACTGTACGACAGCTAGAACTGTTACGACAGTTAGAACTATTACGACAACTAGAACTGTTATGACAACTATAACTGTTACGACAACTAGAACTCTTACGACAACTAGAACTGTTACGCATAGCTAGAACTGTTACGACAGCTAGAACTATTACGACAGCTAGAACTGTTACGACAGCTATAACTGTTACGACAACTATAACTCTTACGACAACTAACTAGAACTGGACAACTAGAACTGTTAGCGACAGCTAGAACTGTTACGACAACTAGAACTGTTACGACAACTAGAACTGTTACGACAACTAGAACTGTTACGACAGCTAGAACTGTTACGACAGCTAGAACTGGACAACTAGAACTGTTACGACAACTAGAACTGTTCGACAGTTAGAACTATTACGACAACTACAACTGTTACGACAACTACAACTGTTACGACAAACCTAGAACTATTATGACAACTACAACTATTACGACAACTACAACTGTTACGACAACTATAACTGTTACGACAACTAGAACTCTTACGACAACTAGAACTGTTACGACAGCTAGAACTGTTACGACAGCTAGAACTATTACGACAGCTAGAACTGTTCGACAGCCAGAACTGTACGACAGCTAGAACTGTTACGACAGTTAGAACTGTTACGACAACTAGAACTGTTACGACAACTATAACTGTTACGCCAACTAGAACTCTTACGACAACTAGAACTGTTACGACAACTAGAACTGTTACGACAGCTAGAACTGTTACGACAGCTAGAACTGTTACGACAGCCAGAACTGTTACGACAGTTAGAACTGTTACGACAACTAGAACTGTTACGACAACTAGAACTGTTACGACAACTAGAACTGTTACGACAACCAGAACTGTTACGACAACCAGAACTGTTACGACATAACTAGAACTGTTACGACAGCTAGAACTGTTACGACAGTTAGAACTGTTATGACAACTAGAACTGTTACGACAACTAGAACTGTTACGATAACAGAACTGTTACGACAGTTAGAACTGTTCGACAGTTAGAACTATTACGACAGTTAGAACTGTTATGACAACCAGAACTGTTACGACAACTAGAACTGTTACGACAACTAGAACTGTTACGACAGTTAGAACTGTTACACAGTTAGAACTGTTACGACAGTTAGAACTGTTATGACAATCCAGAACTGTTACGACAACTAGAACTGTTACGATAACTAGAACTGTTACGACAGTTAGAACTGTTACGCACAGTTAGAACTGTTACGATAACCAGAACTGTTACGATAACCTAGAACTGTTACATAACCAGAACTGTTACGACAACCAGAACGCATAACTAGAACTGTTACGATAGCTAGAACTGTTACGACAGCTAGAACTGTTACGACAGTTAGAACTGTTACGACAACTAGAACTGTTACGACAACTAGAACTGTTACGACAACTAGAACTGTTACGACAGTTAGAACTATTACGACAACTACAACTGTTACGACAACTACAACTGTTACGACAAACCTAGAACTATTATGACAACTACAACTATTACGACAACTACAACTGTTACGACAACTACAACTGTTACGATAACTACAACTGTTAAGAACTGTTACGACAACTAGAACTATTACGGCAACTAGAACTGTTACGACAACTAGAACTGTTATGACAACTACAGTAGAACTGTTACGACAACTATAACTATAACGACAACTAGAACTGTTACGACAACTAGAACTGTTAAGAACTATTACGACAACTAGAACTGTTACGACAACTAGAACTGTTACGACAACTAGAACTGTTAAGAACTATTACGACAACTACAACTATTACGACAACTAGAACTGTTACGACAACTAGAACTATTACGACAACTACAACTATTACGACAACTAGAACTGTTACGACAACTAGAACTGTTACGACAACTAGAACTATTACGACAACTACAACTATTATGACAACTAGAACTATTACGACAACTAGATCTGTTACGACAACTAGAACTATTACGACACATATAATAGTATATTATAACTAATGTGTAATGCGTAGAAAACTAGAGGTTTTTTTATTATTAACACAATTTATGTTATACTATTTAAAAAGCAACCAATGCACTCTCATGGCAAATATTTTTACTATTTTACGTTTTGGCGATTTGCTATTGTGTTCGTTCAGGCTCATTCATACATTTGGTACGATCTTATGCTCCAACTGACCAATATATTACAATAGTAATAGTAATATTCAAATATATTTTATTATCGAGAAAAATAGAAGCGGTCTGACTTCACTTTGAATAGCAGTGCCAGTGTGGACGCAGTTGAAGTGGTCTGAGATCGATTTTTGTGAACGCAGGCTCTGCGGCAGAGGTGCGACGGCCTGACCGAGGCCCAGCGAGGTCTGCAGGCTGCGCATACAGAGCGAGCGTCTGCAGAGGAGCGTCTGCGCAGCCTGCAGAGAGCCGTGGCCTTACTGGAGACCGAGAAGAGAGATGCTGAGAGACAGGCCGTGCGGCTGGAGAAGGACAAGGCAGCGCTGAGGAACACTCTGGATAAGGTGAGAGAGGAGAGGCGACTGCAGGAGTGACCCCAGCGGTTCTGCTAACGGCCTGTTTCCATTCCTCAGGTGGAGCGTCAGAAGCTGAAGACGGAGGAGAGCAGCATGCGCCTGTGTGCGGAGAAGGGCCGCCTGGACCGCTCGCTCAACACTGTGGAGCAGGAGCTGCAGGACGCGCAGAGGCAGATAGTGCTGCTGCAGGTACGCCTTCACATACGAACCAAAGTAGCACCAAAGAAGTCAAGTCAGCTTTATTTATATAGCGCTTTTAACAATGCAGATCGTTTCAAAGCAGCTTCACAGTGTTAAACAGAAAAATAATGCAACAGAATATATTTAGATTATCATACAGTAACAATGTGGGCTTTAGATCAGTAATTAGATCAGTAATTTGGTCTATATGGTTAATTTAGTTTAATAATTAGATTTATTTTGAAATATATTTGCAAAATAGTTTTTCTCCAACTGAGCAAGCCAAGCCAGAGGCGACAGTGGCAAGGAAACCCAAACCCCATCAGGAGACCTAATGGAGAAAAATAAACCTTGGGAGAAACCAGGCTCAGTCGGGGCAGTTCTCCTCTGGCCAATTAACAAACAGTATTATTATTAAAGTTATTATTTTAAAGGTCAGAGGTCATAATCGATCTGAATATTCGAAAGATCTGAGGCAACACGCCGGAACAATAATATTCACAACGTCTCTCAGAAAGGCACACTTGACAATAGCTTGAACTGATGTAAAGTTATTTTCAGCAGTAACGTCTGTTAATAATGGTGACAGCCTCACTTTTATAGGGTCTGCCTGTTTGAGTTAGGACTCTACTCTTACTCTTCTGTAAAGTGTCATACGATAACCACAGGTAAAGGCACACAAAGCTACTCGTTACCATGGTAACAATTAATTATGTGGATTCCATGGTATTTGTTATGAGAGACACCAGCTGACGATAACTATAACAATAACTATATTAGCATCCACAACAGCTGACGATAACTATAACAATAACTATATTAGCATCCATACCAGCGATTTATAACTATATTAGCATCCACACCAGCGACGATAACTATAACAATAACTATATTAGCATCCACACCAGCTGACGATAACTATAACAATAACTATATTAGCATCCACACCAGCTGACGATAACTATAACAATAACTATATAAGCATTCACATCAGCTGACGATAACTATAACAATAACTATATTAGCATCCACACCAGCTGACGATAACTATAACAATAACTATATAAGCATTCACGCCAGCGGACGATAACTATAACAATAACTATATAAGCATCCACACCAGCGGACGATAACTATATTAGCATCCATACCAGCGGACGATTACTATATTAGCATCCACACCAGCGGACGATAACTATATTAGCATCCACAGCAGCGGACGATAACTATAACAATAACTATATAAGCATCCACACCAGTTGACGATAACTATAACTATATTAGCGTCCACAATAGCTGACGGTAACTATAACGATAATTATAATAGCATCCACACCAGCGGACGATAACTATCACGATAACTATATTAGCATCCACAGCAGCGGACGATAACTATAACTATATTAGCATCCACAACAGCGGACGATAACTATAACTATATTAGCATCTACAATAGCTGACGATAACTATAGTAGCATCCACAACAGCTGATGATAACTATAACGATAACTATATTAGCATCCACACCAGCTGACGATAACTATAACGATAACTCTGTTAGCGTCCACACCAGCGGACGATAAATATAACGATAATCCTGCTAGCATCCATACCAGCGGACGATAACTTTAACGATAACTCTGTTAGCATCCACACCAGCTGACGATAACTATAACGATAACTATATTAGCTTCCACACCAGCTGACGATAACTATAGTGATAACTATAATAGCATCAGTCACGGTCTGGAGCCCTGCAAACACTAATGACGTGTTGATGAGCAGGATTGATGCTGTGTGTGTGTGTGTGTGTGTGTGTGTGTGTGTGTGTGTGTGTGTGTGTGTGTGTGTGTGTGTGTGTGTGTGTGATGTATGGCTGTGCTTGTAAGGAAGAGTTGTGCGGCGTGAAACCGAAGATTGCGCTGTGTCTGGTGAGTAAGAGCAGGTTGTGTTTGAGTGTTTTGTGCTTTATAGAAACGCACTTGTCATGGTGTTGGGGGTTGCTATGGTTTCTGCTGTTGCTATGGTTACAGTGATAGTGGTTTTTGGAGTGTGTGTGGCGTGTTTCATGCGTGTTGTGTGTTTCAGACTCAGCTGGCCGAGCTGGAGCAGAGTCACAGTGCTAGCGAGCAGTCGGCCCGTCTGCGCGAGGACGTCCAGCGCGAGGTCGAGAGGCTGCGGGTCAGTCAGAGAGAGGCCGAGCGGACGCTAGCCGCGCGCGAGAGAGCCCACCGGCAGCGCGTCAAGGGGCTGGAGGAGCAGGTGTCCACGCTGAAGGAGCAGCTGCAGCACGAGATCCGCCGCAGGACGCCCTCGCTCACACTAGCGCGTGATTAGCAGTGACCTGCACAGGCGCTGCTCCCTAAGGCCTTTTCACACCACGGATAGAACCGGACAAGACCTTCACACTTTTGAAGACCAATGATATCGCACCCACTCACTTTTACACTTTATTATCAAACACACGTTAGACACGTTTTTTCCAGTTTACGAAAATATTTTGTTCACTTGTATTGAAAATAAATGCCTTTTCCGATCTGATATGTGATGTGAAGAGAGAGATGAGAGAGTTGCATCAAAACCATAGACTGTATAAAAATATGGACGTAGTGTCTGTGACGTCACGCATAGGATTCTGCAGAGCGGTTCTGAAGCGTAAAGTATGGGTCGAGCTGGCCTCACGCCATCTTAGCAACGCGTCACTCCCGGATAACAGAAAATGGGCAAAGAGGCGGGACGTGGGCGGAGCTGAGGTGATGCGATGACTAACAGACAGCAGATAAATGGCTACCCACCTGTCACTCAAAGTGGCCACGCCCTTAATTATGCAGAACTTTAAGGCTTAATATAATGTAAACGAATTAGTTATAAAATAATTCACCCCCCTCACAGTTGTCATGAATGGCAAAATTAGCCATTTAGACCAAAACTAGAATTTGTCCCGGGCTGTAAACATGTGTTATTCTGCTGTAAAGTTGGGCATTTTAACATGAGCTCCCTCTGGAGCCGGTCTCTAGTGGCCTGTCGAGGAACTCCAGTTTAAGTCACTTCCGTATCGGCTTCAAGAGACCACGAGAGGAGCCGCTTGATCTAAATACACTATTGCCAGAGTCAATGACTATAACGATAACGTTCAAAAGATTGTTCTAAATGTAACAAGCGCACACCACAACAACGATAACGGCACAGAGAAACGATATCGTTGGAATCACTTTCAGAACGATTTTTTTTTTCTTTTAATCAGAATCCGTCTTGCTTTGAAGCTTATCTTGCTTATGAATTATGTTTATTGGTGTGAACAGGCCTTTAAACATGTTTTTTGTTCTACAGAATAATGAAAGGGTGAATCTCTTGAATCCTGTCTGGAAATGTAATATTTACCACATAAAACCACAATTTAAAAAAATTGTATTTTGCTTATTTAAAGCCTATTTTAGGACCAAGATTTGTTACATTGCTACACTATTATAATGACAATTAAGCACATTTTATTCTCTACTATAGTTTAAATGTTTTCTAGACGGTGAATATATTGCCGAAGTGCTCATTCCCTGAACACTGACACATACTCAACAC
>CM040929.1:9253410-9260910 GCA_023029165.1 Gobiocypris rarus
CGGCAGCGCACACACACACACACACACGGCAGCGCATACACACACACACACACACACACACACTCACACACTGCAGCGCACACACACACAGCGCACACACACACACCTCCTGCAGCGCACACACACACACACACAACGCAGCGCTGCGAACACACACACACACACTCACACACACACTACACACACACACCTCCTGCAGCGCACACACACACACACACACACACACACCTCCGGCAGCGCACACACACACACACACACACACACACCACACACACACATAGCACCTCACACTCACACACACACACTCAGCTCACACACACACACACCACACGGCACACACCACACACACCACACACACACGGCAGCGCACACACACACACACACACACACACACACACCACACACACACACTCACACACACACACAGCAGCGCACACACACACACACACACACACCGCAGCGCACACACCACACACACACACGGCAGCGCACATGTAACAGAGTTAAAAAGAAAATGAATTCTAAATGTATTCATGGTGTTTAATTACATGAAATTAGAGGTTAAAATAAATCAAATGGTGCTTTAGTGCCCCTAGTGGTTATTGCATTGCAGACATTCGTTAATTTGTCCTTGCGCTTACCGTAGTTCAGCAGAAAATGGCTGATACTGCTGTGGGTAAGCGTGTTTCTTTTCTCCCCTGTGTATTGTGTCTAAAAATGTGGTGATAGAGTATAAAATATGATTTTGTTTCAAATGTAAACATTTGTAGTGACTATATCAACAAGTGTACAATGAGTTGGATGGGTTAATATGTCCGATAGAAACTTTGAGTAATTATCAATGAACTTCGTGTCTCATAAAGCTCACAGTTACTCTTAAAGGAGAGTTTGTTCATTTTATGTTTTTCTTATTTCAGTGGTTTATGTCTGCAGTGTTTTCACCCATGGTAATACATATTAATGTATTTCTCAGGTATGTGATTATTCATGTTTATGTTATTTTGTTAACATGGAATTGTGATAAGTTGTATAGAGTTCAGCAGAAAATGGCTGATACTGCTGTGGTGGTTTATGTCTGCAGTGTTTTCACCCATGGTAATACATATTAATGTATTTCTCAGGTATGTGATTATTCATGGAATTGTGATAAGTTGTATAGAGTTCAGCAGAAAATGGCTGATACTGCTGTGGTGGTTTATGTCTGCAGTGTTTTCACCCATGGTAATACATATTAATGTATTTCTCAGTGTTTTCACCCATGAACTTTGCTGGAGAATAAAAAGAAAGACAACCAGTTTCATACGTGTCCATTAAGTTTGTGACGGTTGTGTGGGACGTGTAAAGGCCACATTGGAAACAACAATCGTTACACTGGTGCCGTGACTCTTTGGATCGCCCTGATCAGCTCGATGCAGATCGGCCGTGGTTGCTGCTACTCATCTGTGTTTGAAACCCCACTTGGATCTTCGATGTTATAGACAAAGACAGTAAAACGCATACACTACATGACCACAGCCGAGAGACTGACAATAATCTAACATAGTTTGAATACGGACTTGTGAGCACACTTACACTGATATCGCTATCTTGAACACTATATATATATTTTTATATATATAAAGAGTTTTGTTTCAGTGTCAAATATTTCCACTCTGAATTATATTTTATATATTCATTTCTTATTGCTTGTAAGTAACAGTGATTGAATGATGACTGAAACTAATGATTGTGATACTGATATGGATAGGACATTCATGGAAGCCACTTGTTTTCCCAGAGGAGGGTGATTGGCTTGTTGGTGCTTCTGGTAATGGTGTTTTCAGTGAAGGTGGCAGAAGAGGGTGGGACAGTCAAGGTCTCAAATTGACCACAGTGGAGGTCGTGGTTTAAATTTAACTAAAAATAATTCCCCTATTGAGCGTGCCACAGCTGATTTCCCTTGCACTTCAACACCTAACGCTGAGAGGGATGCTCTTAGCCACCTCACAGACATGGTGGGCCAGTTAGGTTCACAGATTGGAGAATCAATCGTCTCAAGGTTGCTTTCAGCAGGCTTAATAAATACAAGCAACAACTGCCAGAGCGATTAAGCTTGACCACACTCGATCTCGGACGAGATCAGAACCATCTATGCCTATGATAGTACCACAAGTGTCAGTACATGTGGGATCAGAACATGACATGTTCCGTGGTGACCGATCTGACAAGTATTGTATTAAAGAGTGGGTTGATAGAACCAAAGCTTGTATAAGGAAGCAGAAATGTCCCATCTCAGAACAAGCAGAGGAAATTATGAGCAGGCTTGCTGGAAAAGCAAAAGATGTCGTTAAGATCAGTCTGCGTAGTGATTCCATGCTTGATGTACAGCAGAATCCTGAGCTGATTTACAATATTTTGCTACAGTATTTCAGTGAGACTTCTTCATGCCTACCTCTTGCAGATTTCTATGCTACTCTTCCCAGAGCCGGAGAGAATCCAGTAGATTATTGGATCCGGATCAACAAGGCTGCTGATTTGGCGAATGATGGCCTTCATAGACAAGGAAAGCAGCTAGTTGATATGAGTGAAGAGGTGACACGGATGTTCATCAAGCACTGTCCCGACCCAGATTTGGCTAGTGTTTTCAGATGTAAACCTATTCATGAGTGGAGGGCTAAAGACATACAGAGCAGGATTGACGACTATCAAAGAGAATACATGGGTCGTGCTGGTGTGTATGTAAAGAGCCACACTTCAGTAGTGCTTGACAAGGAATGTGCTGTACATGATCATTTAGTGAGCTTTCCACAGTCTGCTGCTCAGGACAAATTGAATTCATCATTGGTGACAAATACGTGTAAGCAGCCGGAACTCTTGGTGGAGCCCAGCACTATTCAACGTCGGTCATGTCCTGCTCCAAACCTGCCTGCAGTCCAAACTGTGACACAGAATACACAACAGCCTGAGAATCAAGTGCTCTCACGAATGATGGAGATGTTAGAGCAGCTGATGGATAGAGTTCAGACACGTGATGTTCCTGCTCACAGAGGCAGCTCAAGGTTCCAACGGCGCTTTGGCAGAAATACCTGTCGGGTATGCGGTGACAGCAAGCACAGCACAGTGTGACGCACTGCATGACGGATAAGTTGTGTTTTGAGTGCTTCTCACCTGGACATGCAAAAGCGTGATTGTCCAAAAGCGTTCGTTTGCCGGGATGATTTGGAGGAAACTAGTGGACCCGTATTTGGAGGAGGCAATACGGGTCATTCTTGCAACTCCCAAGTTCTTACTGAGTGTGAAGATGTATGCCAATTGATTGAAAACAGTGTTGGTGAACAAAATATTGTGTATCAGAACATGCAAGTTGTTGGGGGACACGATAGCCTCTTTTATACACCGGTGAAAATTGGAGAAAAAGTGACATTGGGAGCCATGATGGATAGTGGGTCAATGGCATGCACCTTAAATGATGCAGCTGTGATGAAGCTGAGAAAAGCGGGAGTAGTTGATGGAAGCAGTGAGCTGAGCACTGATGTAGTTCTTGTGGGCTGTGGTGGATTGCATGTCAAGCCTAAATCCGTATTCAATCTGGCCATGGAAGTTTATGGCTTGAAGATGATTGTACCTACTTTAGTGGTTCCCGGCCAGCAGACTCATAATAGGAACTAATGTCATCAAACATATCTTGAGACATTTCAAGAAGTGTGAGGGTTTCTGGAGAGCTGTGTCCAGCCCTACATCAATGAATCCTGAATGTGAGAGCTTTCTGTCTATGCTCGCTGGAGTAAATCGCTGGAGAGGTAAAGATATGCCTGAGAAACTTGGCACAGTAAGATGCAATTCGGCTGTTTGTCTTGAGCCTGGTTGTGAATATTTGGTTTGGGAAGATTGAAATCAGCTGTTTCCTCACCAGGCAGTGCTGTCATGACAGAGCCCACCACTTCTCGTTCGATACCCAGAGGTGTCATGGTGGCTAGACTTGTTACATCGTTGTGGAGTGGATGGGTCCCTTTAAAGGTTATCAATACATCAGGAGACTTGTGCTGCTGAGGCGGAATTCAAAACTGGCAGACCTATACCCTTGCGTTGCACTTGAGGATGTTGATAGCGCGGATACAGTCATACCTCCCCTTGTCAGTTGCTCCATGGGTTTGTCTGACAGCAGGGCCAAGTCGACATTGGCAAATGAAAGGTTAAAATCCATTGGAATATCTGACCTTGATGTAGAGTCATGTGATGTTTCTGACCAGTGTAAGCAGCAATTAGCCGGTTTGATCTTGACTTATGAGGACATCTTTTCAAGAAATCATCTTGATTGTGGAGAGGCTAAGGGCTTTGTACATAGGATCCACCTTTCAGACCCCAGGCCATTCCGACTTCCATTCAGGCGGGTAGCCCTAGCCAATACCAGAAGCTGCGTCAGGTCACACGGAGATGGAAGAAAAAGAGATAATTTGTCGTTCTTCAAGTGATGCATCTCCACTTGTTTTAGTGTGGAAGAAGAATGGGGATCTTCGGGTTTGTACTGACTTCCGTTGGTTAAACAGAAGAGCGTTAAAGGATGCCCACCCTCTTCCACATCAGGCAGATTGCCTGGCGGCGTGGTAATGCTCTGTTCAGTCGATGGACCTCACGTCAGGTTTTACAACATGCCACTTCATGAGGATGATCGAAAATTCACTGCCTTTACCACGCCGATGGGCCTGTTTGAGTACAACAGGCTACCTCAAGGTCTTTGCAATAGCCCTGGCAGCTTTATGCGGATGATGAACAGTATTTTTGGCGATCAAAACTTTCTCAGCATTCTATGTTATATTGGATCTGATTGTCTTTGGCCCAAATGAGAGTAGCACTTGATCGTTTGGAGATGGTGTTCGGAAGGCTACGAGCCCATGGCCTGAAACTTGCTCCAAAAAAATGTCACCTCCTGAGAGCATCAGTGAAGTTTCTGGGACATGTTATAAATAAGGATGGAGTGTCTACAGACCCTGATAAGGTAGAGTGCATTTCCAAGTTGAACAGTTCTGACCTGATGGAGCGGACGGCAAGACACCATCTCAGAAGAGAATCAGATCATTTTTGGGAATGGTGAACTATTATCAACATTTCATTCCGAATTATTCTGTGAAAGCAAAACCACTCTTGATCTTCTTCAAGGCCAGAAGGTCAGGGGCGTAATAAGACACGGAAGGTGTGCCAAAACAGGAAGTTGAGACCTGAGGATTGGACTCAAGCACAGCATGAAGCAGTTGAGCAGCTGAAACTGTCTTTGGTTAGGAGTGTTGTTCTAGCTCACCCGGATTTCTCCGTCACTTCATATTGGCGACAGATGCTTCCTTGGATGGTATCGGAGCTGTCTTGTCACAAGTTCAAGAGGGGACCAGCGAGACCGGTTGCTTTTGCCAGCAAGTCCTTATCACGTTCACAGCGAAACTATCCAGCACACGGTTGGAATTTCTGGCCCTGAAATGGTCCATTTGCGAAAAGTTTAGCCATTGGCTCAAGGGGCACAATTTCACCGTTCTGACAGACAACAATCCGCTCGCCCATATACTCACAAAGCCTAAGCTCGACTGCTGTGAACAGCGCTGGGTAGCAAAACTGGCAAGCTATGACTTTGATATAAGGTATGTACCTGGCCCTCAGAATGTCATTGCTGATTCCCTCAGCAGAGTCCCTTTTGTCAAGAGTGGAGTGGCGCAAAGACTGCTTCAAGTTCCCTATGATACCATGCTGACAGATATGAGAGGGATGTCATCTAACTCTGTACAGGATGCTTTCAGATGGTCCTGTGACAAAAATCAGGAAGAGAGTGTTGTACAACAACGACAGTCATGCTCAGTCAATGATAATTTTGGTATGGATCATACTATTGTTGCAAGCTCTGATATCTCTGCTGTCTTGACTTCACATGTGGAATGGGAACTTGGTGCTGATACACGGGCAATGGCGGTTGTGGATCACTTACCCCAGATAGTTTCTATGGGTCAGGACACATTGCCAGCGTTTTCTGTGGAGGACCTGTGTGATAAACAGATGAATGACAGAGTGTTGTCAAGAGTCATATCTTACATTGAGAGTCACCACAGACCTACAAGACAAGAAAGAGCAGGAGAATCACCAGCGGTGCTTCGTTACCTCAAACACTGGGATAAGCTGATTGTGAGGAATGGTGTTCTCTACAGGGTGTCTCGTGACCAGTTGTCAAGGACAAAAGCGCTTCCAGTATGTTGTCCCAGACTCGTTGGTTGATATAGTTCTGAGAAGTGTTCACGATGACAGTGGCCACCAAGGTCAATTCAGGAGTGCTAGCTTGGCGAAACAGCGTTTTTTCTGGTTAAACATGGAGCATAGAGTACGTGACTATGTGCGTCACTGTCAACGCTGCATCATAAGTAAAAGTCCTGACCCTTCTGGCAGAGCTCCTCTGGAGAATATTACTTCTCTGAAACCGCTAGAACTGGTCTGTATTGATTTTTGGTCGGCAGAAGATGCAAAGAATAAATCTATCGGCGTCTTAGTTGTGACCGACCATTTCACAAGGCTAGCTCAGGCATTTATGTGTCGAGACCAATCTGCCAAGCAAGTTGCCAGAGTCCTGTGGGACAGATATTTTTGTATATATGGCCTGCGCGGATCCACAGCGACCAAGGTGCAAGTTTTGAGAGTCGGCTGATAAGAGAACTTCTCAGGGTATCAGGGGTGAAGAAATCACACACAACCCCCTATCACCCTATGGGCAGCGGTAGTGTGGAGCGTTTTAATAGGGCGGCTGGGCAACATGATCCGTGCTCTATCTCCGGATGTCAAGAGGATTGGCGAGGCGTTTGCAGGCGTTGGCGTTCCTATACAATTGCACAACACATGAGTCGACAGGCTATTCACCCTTTTATTTGATGTTCGGAAGGGTACCACGTCTTCCAGTTGATATTCTCTTCCGATCAGTCTTGAATGACCAGAATGTGATCAGCTATGACAAGTTTGTGAACACACTTGTTAAAGATCTCAAGGAGGCTATGGTGATTGCACAGAGCATATCACAAAGGAACAGAAAAGACATGCAGCTCTATATAACCGTCGGGTGAAGGGCTCATCATCGATGTGGGTGATCAAGTGTTGTTGGCAAATAAGGCTGAGAGGAAAGCGAAAAGTTGCGGATCGATGGGAATCCATGGTCTACACTGTGGTGGACTGCAAGCCTCAAACTCACACTTACAGGATTCGGAACCCTGCCACTGGTCAAGAGAAAGTGGTTCATCGCAATCTCCTGTTGCTGGTTGATTTTCTGCCTGTTCCTGAAGAGAGTTCTGTGGCTTGTCCGGGTTCAGCTGCGACTGGCCCTTGTAGCAACATACCTTCAAGTTCATCGCCAAGCCTGAAAGACGGCTCAGTGATGTTAGGAGAAGCCCTTTCAACACACATGGATGATGACATTTCCTGCAAGAACGTTCCTCTGACCAGTCGTGTGAATGACGATACTGATAGAACATTGAGTTGGGTTTCTCACTTACCTGTTGTGAG
>CM040929.1:9270910-9273410 GCA_023029165.1 Gobiocypris rarus
TATTATAGCCTACCCATTCACATGCTTTACTGTGGTGAAGTAGAACAAAACAATGTAGGACGAATACCTTTTTACTTCCAATTTTATTTAACACAGTTTGTTCTTATTAGACTTGGCGCGTCAAGTTTATTTGAATAGCGCAATTCACGCACACACACACACAGCGATTTTAATTTTGTTTTCTCTGGCAGTGCATAATCAAACATAGCCTAAATGTCTTGACCCTGTGGAAGATAAAATCAGCTCTTCAGGCGTTTTACAACACGTGTTGCTTTGCAACATCAGGAGAAAACATGAAGACGAAGATATTCCAGAAGGAATCTCCAGCTCGTGTCCCACATTCATCTCAAAGCTGACACATCTTTTTGGGGAAATAAAACATTTTTTTTGAAACTAATATTTAATTGTCTTAATCTTTATGTTACTATTATTAACTGATAATCTTTTAATGTTTTACAGGCTGTAGTGTGTTGTTTCACTGACAGAAGTGCTAAAATAAACATGCAAGATTATGAAATGGATTATTTAAAAATGTAGGATATATATATATATATGGCATAGACTGTATTTAAAATAGCATTATGCTTTAGTTATACTCTCAATTTAATTTACAGAGCAATCCCTGCAAAGTTTTTAGTTTAACTATAGAAGAGGATTAGTGTGTGTCGACTCTGGCGCTCCATCGTGATGTTGGTCAGCCATCGCCCATCGGCACAACCCTAGAGATCACCTGATCAATCTCTGGCGATGTGTTCCTCAGATCGCTTCAGACCCATGACAGAGTTCTGCTCTCGACTCGGAGTTTGAGCTGGAGAGCAGAACTCCCCTCGAGGAAGAGCAGAACTCCCCTGAGGAAGAGCAGAAGTCCTCGAGGAAGAGCAGAAAACTCCTCGAGGAAGAGCAGAACTCCTCGAGGAAGAGCAGAACTCCCCTCGAGGAAGAGCAGAAGTCCCCTCGAGGAAGAGCAGAACTCCCCTCGAGGAAGAGCAGAACTCCTGAGGAAGAGCAGAACTCCTGAGGAAGAGCAGAACTCCTGAGGAAGAGCAGAACTCCCTCGAGGAAGAGCAGAACTCCCCTCGAGGAAGAGCAGAACTCCTCGAGGAAGAGCAGAACTCCCCTCGAGGAAGAGCAGAACTCCTGAGGAAGAGCAGAACTCCCGAGGAAGAGCAGAACTCCTGAGGAAGAGCAGAACTCCCCTCGAGGAAGAGCAGAACTCCCCTCGAGGAAGAGCAGAACTCCCCTCGAGGAAGAGCAGAACTCCCCTGAGGAAGAGCAGAACTCCTCGAGGAAGAGCAGAACTCCCGAGGAAGAGCAGAACTCCCGAGGAAGAGCAGAACTCCTCGAGGAAGAGCAGAACTCCTCGAGGAAGAGCAGAACTCCCCTGAGGAAGAGCAGAACTCCCCTGGGGAAGAGCAGAAGTCCCCTGAGGAAGAGCAGAAGTCCCTCGAGGAAGAGCAGAAGTCCCCTGAGGAGGAGCAGAAGTCCCCTGAGGAAGGCAGAAGTCCCCTGAGGAAGAGCAGAAGTCCCCTGAGGAAGAGCAGAAGTCCTCGAGGAAGAGCAGAAGTCCTGAGGAAGAGCAGAAGTCCTCGAGGAAGAGCAGAAGTGAAGAGCAGAAGTCCCCTCGAGGAAGAGCAGAAGTCCTCGAGGAAGAGCAGAACTCCTCGAGGAAGAGCAGAACTCCCCTCGAGGAAGAGCAGAAGTCCCGAGGAAGAGCAGAAGTCCCCTCGAGGAAGAGCAGAAGTCCCCTCGAGGAAGAGCAGAAGTCCCCTTGAGGAAGAGCAGAAGTCCCCTTGAGGAAGAGCAGAACTCCCGAGGAAGAGCAGAACTCCCGAGGAAGAGCAGAACTCCCGAGGAAGAGCAGAACTCCCCTCGAGGAAGAGCAGAACTCCCCTCGAGGAAGAGCAGAACTCCTCGAGGAAGAGCAGAAGTCCTCGAGGAAGAGCAGAAGTCCCCTCGAGGAAGAGCAGAAGTCCCGAGGAAGAGCAGAAGTCCCCTCGAGGAAGAGCAGAAGTCCCCTTGAGGAAGAGCAGAAGTCCCCTTGAGGAAGAGCAGAAGTCCTCGAGGAAGAGCAGAACTCCCGAGGAAGAGCAGAACTCCCCTCGAGGAAGAGCAGAAGTCCCGAGGAAGAGCAGAAGTCCCCTCGAGGAAGAGCAGAAGTCCCCTTGAGGAAGAGCAGAAGTCCCGAGGAAGAGCAGAAGTCCCCTTGAGGAAGAGCAGAACTCCCTCGAGGAAGAGCAGAAGTCCCCTTGAGGAAGAGCAGAAGTCCCCTTGAGGAAGAGCAGAAGTCCCGAGGAAGAGCAGAAGTCCCGAGGAAGAGCAGAACTCCTCGAGGAAGAGCAGAACTCCCTCGAGGAAGAGCAGAACTCCCCTCGAGGAAGAGCAGAACTCCCCTCGAGGAAGAGCAGAAGTCCCCTTGAGGAAGAGCAGAAGTCCCCTTGAGGAAGAGCAGAAGTCCGAGGAAGAGCAGAAGTCCCGAGGAAGAGCAGAACTCCCGAGGAAG
>CM040929.1:9275910-9278410 GCA_023029165.1 Gobiocypris rarus
CACACACACACACACACACACACACACACAGATACTCACTCTCACACACACAGATACTCACGGGCACCAGGTCCTTCACCACATACATGTGTGGCAGAGGGTAGATCTTGGTCGCTTTGCTGGTGTTGATGTCGATTTTGTTGAGGCAGGCCAGCGTGTTCCCGCCGTTGATGTTCATGGCGCACGAGCCACAGATCCCTAAAGAGACCAGAACACAACCAGATCAGACCGGGAGCCCACCGGAACCGGCTCGGGCGCGAGCGGGCTGGCATCTCACCCTCTCTGCAGGAGCGTCTGAAGGTCAGCGTGCCGTCCATCTCGTTCTTGATCTTGATGAGCGCGTCCAGAACCATCGGCCCGCACCTGAGGGACACAGCGGAGCTCAGAGCACAGGCGGACACACTCCGGAGCGGCGGAGCGGCGCAAGACTCACGTGTTCAGGTCGATCTCGTACGTCTGCATGCGCGGCTTGTCCCCGGCCGTGTCCGGGTCCCAGCGGTAGATCTGGAACCGCTTGATCCTGGGCTGAGCCGCCGGTGCCGCTGCCGTCTGGGCCAACCGCACCGCCTGGGGAGAGACGCTGACCCAGTAAACACAGAACGTTCCCCTAACGTTCCCATATGGTTCCCGTTTGGTTATTTTTGTTGGGAACTAAATAAGAACGTTCTGGAAACGTTCTCTATTGGTTGTGTTTTTGTAACCTAAAGAGAACGTTACCTGCAGGCTATTTTTATACGTTCTGAGAACATTCTGGGAAGGTTAGGGGAACGTTCTGGAAAGGTTAGGGGAACGTTCTGGAAAGGTTAGGGGAACGTTCTGGAAAGGTTAGGGAACGCGTTCTGGAAAGGTTAGGGAACGTTCTGGAAAGGTTAGGGAACGCGTTCTGGAAAGGTTAGGGAACGTTCTGGGAAGGTTAGGGAACGCGTTCTGGAAGGTTAGGGAACGCGTTCTGGAAAGGTTAGGGAACGCGTTCTGGGAAGGTTAGGGAACGCGTTCTGGAAAGGTTAGGGAGCGTTCTGGGAAGGTTAGGGAACGCGTTCTGGAAAGGTTAGGGAACGCGTTCTGGAAAGGTTAGGGAGCGTTCTGGAAGGTTAGGGAACGTTCTGAGAAGGTTAGGGAGCGTTCTGAGAAGGTTAGGGAACGCGTTCTGAGAAGGTTAGGGAACGCGTTCTGAGAAGGTTAGGGAACGCGTTCTGGGAAGGTTAAGGGAACGTTCTGAGAACATTCTGGGAAGGTTAGGGAATGTTCTGGAAAGGTTAGGGAACGCGTTCTGGAAAGGTTAGGGAACGCGTTCTGAGAACATTCTGGGAAGGTTAGGGAACGCGTTCTGAGAACATTCTGGGAAGGTTAGGGAACGTTCTGAGAACATTCTGGGAAGGTTAGGGAACGCGTTCTGGAAAGGTTAGGGAACGCTCTGAGAACATTCTGGGAAGGTTAGGGAGCGTTCTGGAAAGGTTAGGGAGCGTTCTGGAAAGGTTAGGGAACGCGTTCTGAGAACATTCTGGGAAGGTTAGGGAATGTTCTGAGAACATTCTGGGAAGGTTAGGGGAACGTTCTGGAAAGGTTAGGGGAGCGTTCTGAGAACATTCTGGGAAGGTTAGGGAACGCTTCTGAGAACGTTCTGGAAAGGTTAGGGAACGTTCTGAGAACATTCTGGGAACGCGTTCTGAGAACATTCTGGGAACGTTCTGAGAACATTCTGGGAGCGTCCTGAGAACATTCTGGGAACGTTCTGAGAACATTCTGGGAGCGTCCTGAGAACATTCTGGGAACGTTCTGAGAACATTCTGGGAACGTTCTGAGAACATTCTCCAAACCAACAGGGAACGCGTTCTATTTACGTAAAGAAAACTTTCCTTGCTAACCAATAGAGAATGGATGTCTTTTCTGGGAGCGTTCTGTGAACCAGAAACTAACGTTCCTAGAACGTTCTGAGAACCAAAAATTGTTATCTGGGGAATTACTGCCCTCTGGTGTTCACAGACGGAACTACACTCGGGTTATTACATCACTGTTACCAAACACATTGAACATGACACTCATGAAATATCAACAAAAACATGTCACAGCATAAGCCACATCAGTGCTCGCATCATCACCATATCATATACAGCAGCAGCGGTAACACAACACTAATGCTGCACTCCTCTCTCTAACGCTACAGAACAACACTAAACTCTGCCCGGAACATGTCTGATGGTCGGTGTGACCGGTCAGCTCACCGTGATCGCGGCGGGTCGGTGGACGGCGGCGCAGCGGCTCAAGGAGAAACACACAGCAGCCATGATCGCGTCAATCTGACCCTCCGCTCCTCCAGCAGCCCACAATGCACCGCGCGGGCCGCGCGCCATACACACGCTGAGCCGCCTACCGAGGGAGCATCCGTGTGTGTGCTGAGCTCAGGTCACGTGCACTACACCGGCAGATCCCCGGGGTTTGACACACAGCCCGCGAGTGATATAAGACATTATGAAACGCGTTATATGACAGACTGTTGAAT
>CM040929.1:9283410-9295910 GCA_023029165.1 Gobiocypris rarus
CCTAACCACTGCAGATTTATTTTGGCCTTCATAGTGTTGCCATAGAAACGCGTAATTCTGAGAAAGGTTCTGCGTAGAATTCTCATCTTATAATTCCGACATGGCATGAGCATTTAAAGCGGCAGACGACACAACTGCAGCACGTGCTTAAACAACATTGTGCGAGTTAATCGTTATAGTTATCATCAGCTGGTGTGGACGCTAATATAGTTATCGTTATAGTTATCATCAGCTGGTGTGGATGCTAATAAAGTTATCGTTATAGTTATCGTCAGCTGGTGTGGATGCTAATATAGTTATCGTTATAGTTATCGTCAGCTGGTCTGGATGTTAATATAGTTATCGTTATAGTTATCGTCAGCTGGTGTGGATGCTATTATAGTTATCGTGATAGTTATCGTCAGCTGGTGTGGATGCTAATATAGTTATCGTTATAGTTATCATCAGCTGGTGACGCTAATATAGTTATCGTGATAGTTATCGTCAGCTGGTGTGGATGCTAATATAGTTATCGTTATAGTTATCATCAGCTGATGTGGACGCTAATATAGTTATCGTTATAGTTATCATCAGCTGGTGCGGACGTTAATATAGTTATCTTTATATTTATCGTCAGCTGGTGTGGACGCTAATATAGTTATCGTTATAGTTATCGTCAGCTGGTGAGGACGCTAATATAGTTATCGTTATAGTTATCATCAGCTGGTGTGGACGCTAATATAGTTATCGTTATAGTTATCATCCGCTGGTGTGGATGCTAATATAGTTATCATTATAGTTATCGTTAGCTGTTGTGGATGCTAATATAGTTATCGTTATAGTTATCGTCAGCTGGTCTGGATGTTAATATAGTTATCGTTATAGTTATCGTCAGCTGGTGTGGATGCTATTATAGTTATCGTGATAGTTATCGTCAGCTGGTGTGGATGCTAATATAGTTATCGTTATAGTTATCATCAGCTGGTGTGGACGCTAATATAGTTATCGTTATAGTTATCGTCAGCTGGTGTGGATGCAATTATAGTTATCGTGATAGTTATCTTCAGCTGGTGTGGACGCTAATATAGTTATCGTTATAGTTATCGTCAGCTTGTGTGGATGCTATTATAGTTATCGTGATAGTTATCGTCAGCTGTTGTGGATGCTAATATAGTTATCGTTATAGTTATATCGTCAGCTGGTGTGGATGCTAATATAGTTATCTTTATAGTTATTGTCCGCTGGTGTGAATGCTAATATAGTTATCTTTATAGTTATCGTCCGCTGGTGAGGATGCTAATATAGATATCTTTATAGTTATCGTCCGCTGGTGTGAAAGTTAATATAGTTATCTTTATAGTTATCGTCCGCTGGTGTGAATGCTAATATAGTTATCGTTATAGTTATCTTCAGCTGGTGTGAATGCTAATATAGTTATCGTTATAGTTATCGCTGTGAATGCTAATATAGTTATCATTATAGTTATCGTCAGCTGGTGTGGAATGCTAATATAGTTATATTGTTATAGTTATCGTCAGCTGGTGTGGATGTTAATATAGATATCTTTATAGTTATTGTCCGCTGCGTGGATGCTAATATAGTTATCTTTATAGTTATCGTCAGCTGGTGTGGATGCTAATATAGTTATCATTATAGTTATCGTCCGCTGGTGTGAATGCTAATATAGTTATAGGGGTGGGCCAAAAATCGATATACCGATTTATCGCGATATTTCATAGGCAGCGGCGTTATCGATCGATATTTCCAAGTATATTTATCGTGATATTTTAAAATGCATGTTTACGCTTTGGCTTCCCGGAGTGGCAGTACCTCCAGACTTCATGTGGTGGCGCTTCACCGGCCGCGAATACAGCGTCAAAATCGCGTCTAGTTTGTGGCGTGAACATTTTGAATCCATTCGCACGTCGCAGCGAATTGGGCCGCATAGAAATCGAGCATTTGAAGCGAAATGACGCGCGTTCAAGGCGCTCCAGGAGAAAATGTCATAAAACACCACTCTGCCTCTTTTCATTTTCATAAAAAAATTAAGCATTAACAGCCACACAAATGTGGTACAGCCAACGCACTACCTGGATTATCTTCACTGCAAAAAGTTTTATGAAACTTTACTTTGCCCTCAGTCAAAATGATTTGGTAGACAACAATAGATTCATTAGACCAAAGATCGCCCATTAGATTTACACAAGGAGGAATTATATGTCATGTTTAACCACTACAGAGACATCCGAGCCAGCGGCAAACGCTAGAAGGACTGGCCGAGGAGAGGCAGCTCGCTGGGGTTAACGAGCGCTGAGCGCCCGCTGATCGCCTGGAGCTCACAACTCCAAAACGCAAGATGATTATAAATACAATATATTATAAATAGGCGCTGTCTTTACAAATAAACCACATAATTTCGCTTTAAGCAACTACGTTATCAACTGAAAAGCATTAAAACTACATTTAGTGACAAAATATCAGTATCTTTAGTTATGCAGGGTTTCTCCTCACGTCACTTGACCACGTGACAGCAGCAAGCAGGCTCCTGATTGGTTAACGCGCTTGGTACTCAGATGTGACAATACTTTATTATATAAGGTTTTATACTGGGTGATTTTTCAAATGTGTCTATTTTGCAATTTCCAAATATGAAATGTTGCTGCTATGAATAAGTCAGAGATAGTGACTTTTCTTTATTATAAATCATTTAGTCACATAAAACTGTTCTCTCATGTCTGTTTGATGGCTTTATATGCACTTACTGAACTTTAATGCTATTTCAAAAAAGATTAAATTATTTAGTTTTAATAATGAAATACATGATCATATGGCTTTTTTGACGTTTTTTCCATTTACAAAATGATATCGTGATATATCGCGAGAGATTTTCTTGCAATATATCGTCTGTCACAGAATCGCTGGTATCGTGATATTATCGTTATCGTGGGCAAAATATCGTGATATTATCGTATCGTGTGTTGACCTGTGATTCCCACCCCTAATATAGTTATCGTTATAGTTATCATCCGCTGGTGTGAATGCTAATATAGTTATCGTTATAGTTATCATCCGCTGGTGTGAATGCTAATAAAGTTATCGTGATAGTTATCATCCGCTGGTGTGAATGCTAATATAGTTATCGTTATAGTTATCATCCGCTGGTGTGAATGCTAATATAGTTATCGTTATAGTTATCATCCGCTGGTGTGAATGCTAATATAGTTATCGTTATAGTTATCATCAGCTGGTGTGAATGCTAATATAGTTATCGTTATAGTTATCATCCGCTGGTGTGAATGCTAATAAAGTTATCGTGATAGTTATCGTCCGCTGGTGTGGATGCTAATATCATGATAGTTATCGTCCGCTGGTGTGGATGCTAATATAGTTATCATTATAGTTATCGTTCGCTGGTGTGAATGCTAATATAGTTATCGTTATAGTTATCGTCCGCTGGTGTGAATGCTAATATAGTTATCGTTATAGTTATCGTTCGCTGGTGTGGATGCTAATATAGTTATCGTTATAGTTATCGTTCGCTGGTGTGGATGCTAATATAGTTATCGTTATAGTTATCGTCAGCTGGTGTAAATGCTAATAAAGTTATCGTGATAGTTATCGTCCGCTGGTGTGAATGCTAATATAGTTATCGTTATAGTTATCATCAGCTGGTGTGAATGCTAATATAGTTATCGTTATAGTTATCATCCGCTGGTGTGAATGCTAATAAAGTTATCGTGATAGTTATCGTCCGCTGGTGTGGATGCTAATATCGTGATAGTTATTAGTTATCATTATAGTTATCGTCCGCTGGTGTGAATGCTAATATAGTTATCGTTATAGTTATCATCCGCTGGTGTGAATGCTAATAAAGTTATCGTGATAGTTATCGTCCGCTGGTGTGGATGCTAATATCGTGATAGTTATCGTCCGCTGGTGTGGATGCTAATATAGTTATCATTATAGTTATCGTCACTGGTGTGATGCTAATATAGTTATCGTTATTGTTATCGTCGCTGGTGTGGATGCTAATATAGTTATCGTTATAGTTATCGCCAGCTGGTGTAAATGCTAATATAGTTATCGTTATAGTTATCGTTAATGAGTGTGGATGCTAAAATAGTTATCGTTATAGTTATCGTGAGGGCTGGTGTGAATGCTAATATAGTTATCGTTATAATCGCTGGTGTGAATGCTAATATAGTTATAGTTATCGTCAGCTGGTGTGGATGAGCTTCAGGTTGGCTGTGTACACACACTTTGTTTAATGTGTTGTTGTTGTTGTTGTTGTTCAGGAGTAACAGCACCAGGCGGTGAGACCCTGATCATGAATGTTTGAGCAGCAGATTCATGAGGAGGATGATGAGGAGGAGAAGGAGGAGGATGATGATGATGAGGATGGCGATGATGAGGGTGATGAGGATGATGGTGATGAGGATGTAATGAAGAGGATGATGATGAAGATAGTGGTGATGAGGATGATGTTGAAGATAATGGTGATGAAGAGAATGATGATGGTGAAAGTGATTATGATGATAGTGAAGATGGTGATGGCGATGATGATGTGATGAAGAGGATGATGATGAAGATAATGGTGATGAGGATGGTGATGAAGAGAATGATAATGGTGAAGGTGATTATGATGATAGTGAAGATGATGAGGATGATGATGTGATGAAGAGGTTGGTGATGTGATGAAGAGGATGATGATGATGTGATGAAGAGGATTATGATGTGATGAGGATGATGATGTGATGAGGATGATGATGTGATGAGGATGATGTGATGAGGATGATGATGTGATGAAGAGGATGGTGAGGATGATGAAGAGGATGGTGATGAAGAGGATTGTGATGGTGAAGGTGATGAAGAGGATGGTAAGGATGATGGTGGGGATGATGAAGAGGATGGTGAGGATGATAGTGATGTTGATGGTAATAAAGAGGATGGTGATGAGGATGATGGTGGGGATGATGAGGATGATGAAGAGGACGGTGAGGATGATAGTGATGTTGATGGTAATAAAGAGGATGGTGATGAGGATGATGATGGTGATGAAGAGAATGATGGTGAAGGTGATGAGGATGGTGATGATGATGTGATGAAGAGGATGATGATAAGGATGATTGTGATGATGATGTTGATGAAGAGGATGATAGTGATGAGGATGATGGTGATGAGGGTGATGATGATGGTGATGATGATGGTGATGAGGATGATGGTGATGATGAGGATGATGGTGAGGATGATGGTGATGATGGTAATAAAGAGGATGGTGATGATGAGGATGATGGTGATGAGGATGATGATGATGGTGATGAGGATTATGGTGATGATGAGGATGATGGTGATGGTGATGAGGATGATTGTGGTGATGGTGATGAGGATGAGGGTGATGAGGATGATGGTGATGAGGATGATGGTGATGAGGATGATGGTGATGATGAGGATGATGGTGTTGAGGATGATGGTGATGAGGATGATGGTGATGAGGATGATGGTGTTGATGAGGATGATGGTGTTGATGAGGATGATGGTGATGAGGATGATGGTGATGAGGATGATGGTGATGAGGATGATGGTGATGATGAGGATGATGGTGATGATGATGGTGATGATGAGGATGATGGTGATGAGGATGATGGTGATGAGGATGATGGTGATGAGGATGATGGTGATGATGATGAAGGGGAAGATGATGGTGATGATGGTAATAAAGAGGATGGTGAGGATAATGGTGATGATGGTGATGATGATGAGGATGATGGTGATGATGGTGATGATGGTGATGATGATGGTGATGAGGATGTTGATGAGGATGATGGTGATGATGAGGATGATGGTGATGATGATGATGATGGTGATGATGATGATGATGATGATAAGGATGATTGTGATGAGGATGATTGTGATGATGATGAGGATGATGGTGATGATGATGGTGATGATGATGGTGATGATGGTGATGAGGATGATGGTGATGATGATGAGGATGATGGTGATGATGATGGTGATGATGATGATAAGGATGATGATAAGGATGATGGTGATGAGGATGATGGTGATGATGATGATGATGATGATGATGATGATGGTGATGATGATGAGGACGATGGTGATGAGGATGAGGACGATGGTGATGAGGACGATGGTGATGAGGATGATGATGATGATGATGAGGATGAGGACGATGGTGATGAGGATGATGGTGATGATGGTGATGGTGATGATGATGAGGATGATGGTGATGATGATGGTGATGATGGTGATGATGATGGTGATGATGATGAGGATGATGGTGATGATGATGGTGATGAGGATGATGATGATGAGGATGATGATGATGAGGATGAGGACGATGGTGATGAGGACGATGGTGATGAGGACGATGGTGATGAGGACGATGGTGATGAGGATGATGGTGGTGATGATGATGATGATGATGGTGGTGATGGTGATGATGATGATGAGGATGATGGTGATGATGGTGGTGGTGATGATGATGATGATGATGATGGTGATGAGGATGATGAGGATGATGGTGATGATGGTGATGAGGATGATGGTGATGATGATGATGATGGTGATGATGATGATGATGATGGTGGTGATGGTGGTGGTGATGATGATGATGATGATGATGATGGTGATGAGGATGATGAGGATGATGGTGATGATGGTGATGAGGATGATGGTGATGATGATGATGATGATGATGATGGTGATGATGATGATGATGATGGTGATGATGATGGTGATGATGATGATGGTGATGAGGATGATGGTGATGATGGTGATGATGATGATGATGATGATGATGATGATGGTGATGAGGATGATGGTGATGATGATGATGAGGATGATGGTGATGATGGTGATGATGATGAGGATGATGAGGATGAGGATGATGGTGATGATGGTGATGATGGTGATGATGATGATGATGATGATGATGATGATGGTGATGATGGTGATGGTGATGATGATGATGAGGATGATGGTGATGAGGATGATGGTGATGATGGATGATGATGAGGATGATGGTGATGATGGTGATGATGAGGATGATGGTGATGATGATGATGGTGATGATGATGATGTTGATGATGATAAGGCTGATTGTGATGATGATGATGGTGATGAGGATGATGGTGATGATGATGATGATGATGATGATGGTGATGAGGATGATGGTGATGATGGTGATGATGGTGATGAGGATGATGGTGATGATGATGATGATGATGATGAGGATGATGGTGATGATGGTGATGATGGGGATGATGGTGATGATGATGGTGATGATGATGATGATGATGATGATGATAAGGATGATTGTGATGATGATGATGGTGATGATGATGGTGATGATGATGATGATAAGGATGATGGTGATGATGATGGTGATGATGAGGATGATGGTGATGATGATGGTGATGATGATGATGATGATGATGATAAGGATGATTGTGATGAGGATGATGGTGATGATGGTGACGGTGATGATGATGATGAGGATGATGGTGATGAGGATGATGATGATGATGATGATGATGATGATGATGATGATGATGAGGATGATTGTGATGAGGATGATGGTGATGATGGTGATGATGATGTTGATGGTTGTTTCCGTCCACAGAGGGCTCAGTATCAGGACAAACTGGCGCGGCAGCGATACGATGACCAGCTCCGACAGCAGGTGTGTGTCCGCAGATTCACTCTCTCACACACACACACACGCACTATTGATCCACACGCGTGACTAACAGCTCAACTGTTCTTCCGCAGCAACTTCTGAACGAGGAGAACCTGCGCAAACAGGAAGAGTCGGTGCAGAAACAGGAAGCCATGAGGAGAGGTGGAGCACTGGTGCCGTCATTCTACAGAAATCAGGGTTTGTCTTCCTAACCGAACCGTCATTGTGTGTTTGTTCCCATAGCGACCATCGAGCACGAGATGGATCTGCGACACAAGAACGAGATGCTGCGCGTGGGCGAGTCTAAAGCGCGCGGCGTGGAGCGAGAACGCAGACATCATCCGCGAGCAGATCCGGCTGAAGGCGGCCGAGCACAGGCAGACTGTGCTGGAGTCCATACGGTACTTACTCACCTGAGCAGATGCTGCTGGTCACATGACCGCTGACTTCATCACGCTGTGTGTGTGTGTGTGTGTGTGTGTGTGTGTGTGTGACGGCGGGCGCTGTGTTCGGAGAAGGTTTCCGCACGCGTTAGTGTCAGACTGGGATAAAGTCACAGCTACGGTAAGCGTGTCTGTCTAGCGTGTAGCGTGTCGTGTGGCGTGTCCTGCGGTGTGGCTCCGCCCTCACGCTCCTCCGCTCCTGCAGGTGGCGGGACTGACGCTGCTGGCGGTGGGCGTGTACTCCGCGCGGAACGCAACGGCTGTGGCGGGGCGCTACATCGAGGCTCGGCTAGGAAAACCTTCGCTAGTGCGAGAGACCTCTCGAATCACGGTGGCAGAAGCTCTCAAACACCCCATCAAGGTACGACAGGAATGAGCTGATTTCCTGTGCAGACAGGAAGTGAGGCGGTGCTGACGCGTGTGCGTGTGTGTGTGTGTGTGCGTGTGCGTGTGTGTGTTTCAGATGGCGAAGCGTTTGAAGAGTAAAGCGCAGGACGCGCTGGAGGGAGTCGTGCTCAGCGTGAGTGTTAGCGCATCGCTCACTTCCTGCTAGCGAACATGAGCGCGGTGAGGAACATGTCTCTTCCTGTCTCTCCGCAGCCGAGTCTGGAGGAGCGTGTGCGTGACATCGCCATCGCCACCAGGAACACGCAACAGAACCGCGGGCTGTACCGGAACATCCTCATGTACGCCCGCCCGGGGACGGGAAGACGCTCTTCGCTAAGGTAGCGCTCTCACACGCATGGTTATACTGTCGTCCTGGCAACGGCGCGTCTAACTGCGTCTGATTGGCTGTGAGCAGAAGCTGGCGATGCATTCTGGGATGGATTACGCCATCATGACGGGGGGAGACGTGGCTCCGATGGGCCGTGACGGAGTGACAGCGATGCACAAGGTGTTCGACTGGGCCGGAAGCAGCCGCCGCGGGTCAGCCTCTCACCTCAGGCCTGTTTGTGTGAGCGCACGCTACAGCAGTTACTGATGAGCATGTGTGTTTCAGGCTGCTGCTGTTCGTGGATGAAGCCGACGCATTCCTGCGCAAGAGATCCACTGTGAGTCTCGCCGCATGCACTGAGTTTACATGTGTGTCATCGCATCAGCTGACACGTGTGTGTGTGTGTGTGTGTGTGTGTGTGTGTGTGTGTGTGTGTGTGTGTGTGTGTGTGTGTGTGTGTGTGTGTGTGTGTGTGTGTGTGTGTGTGTGTGTGTGCGTGTGCGTGTGCGTGTGCGTGTGTGTGTGTGTGTGTGTGTTTCAGGAGAAGATCAGCGAGGATCTGCGCGCAACTCTAAACGCATTCCTGTACCGCACCGGTGAACAGAGCAACAAGTAAACTCACCCGTCTCTCTCTCACACAGACCCGTCTGTCTCTCACACACACCCATCTGTCTCTCTCGCACACACCCATCTGTCTCTCTCACACACACCCGTCTGTCTCTCTCACACACACCCGTCTGTCTCTCTCACACACACCCGTCTGTCTCTCTCACACACACCCGTCTGTCTCTGACACACACCCACCCGTCTGTCTCTCTCGCACACACCCATCTGTCTCTCTCGCACACACCCATCTGTCTCTCTCACACACACCCGTCTGTCTGTCTCACACACACCCGTCTGTTTCTCTCACACACACACACCCGTCTGTCTCTCTCACACACACCCGTCTGTTTCTCTCTCTCACACACACCCGTCTCTCTCTCTGACACGCACACATCCGTCTGTCTCTGACACACACCCACCCGTCTGTCTCTCTGACGCACTCACCTGTATGTCTCTGACGCACACACCCGTCTGTCTCTCTCACACACACCCGTCTGTTTCTCTCAAACACACACACCCGTCTGTCTCTGACACACACCCACCCGTCTGTCTCTCTCACACACACCCGTCTGTCTCTCTCACACACACCCGTCTGTCTCTCTCACACACCCGCCTGTCTCTCTCACACACACCGCCTGTTTCTCTCACACACACACACCGTCTGTCTCTCTCACACACACCCGTCTGTCTCTCTCACACACACACCGTCTCTCTCTCTGACACGCACACATCCGTCTGTCTCTGACACACCCACCCGTCTGTCTCTCTGACGCACTCACCTGTATGTCTCTGACGCACACCCGCCTGTCTCTCTCACACACACCGTCTGTTTCTCTCAAACACACACACCCGTCTGTCTCTGACACACACCCACCCGCCTGTCTCTCTCACACACCCGCCTGTCTCTCTCACACACACCCGTCTGTCTCTCTCACACACACCCGTCTGTTTCTCTCACACACACACACCCGTCTGTCTCTGACACACACCCACCCGTCTGTCTCTCTCACACACCCGTCTGTCTCTCACACACCCGCCTGTTTCTCTCACACACACACACCCATCTGTCTCTCTCACACACACCCGTCTGTCTCTCTCACACACACCCGTCTGTCTCTCTCGCACACACCCATCTGTCTCTCTCGCACACACCCATCTGTCTCTCACACACCCGCCTGTCTCTCTCGCACACACCCATCTGTCTCTCACACACCCCATCTGTCTCTCTCACACACACCCATCTGTCTCTCTCACACACACCCGTCTGTCTCTCTCACACACACCCGTCTGTTTCTCTCACACACACACACCCGTCTGTTTCTCTCACACACACACCCGTCTGTCTCTCTCACACACACCCGTCTGTTTCTCTCTCACACACACACCCGTCTCTCTGACACGCACACATCCGTCTGTCTCTGACACACACCCACCCGTCTGTCTCTCTGACGCACTCACCTGTATGTCTCTGACGCACACACCCGTCTGTCTCTCTCACACACACCCGTCTGTTTCTCTCAAACACACACACCCGTCTGTCTCTGACACACACCCACCCGTCTGTCTCTCTCACACACACCCGTCTGTCTCTCTCACACACACCCGTCTGTCTCTCTCACACACACCCGTCTGTTTCTCTCACACACACCGTCTGTCTCTGACACACACCCGTCTGTCTCTCTCACACACACCCGTCTGTCTCTCTCACACACACCCGTCTGTTTCTCTCACACACATACACCTATCTGTCTCTCACACACACCCGTCTGTCTCTCACACACACCCGTCTGTCTCTCTCGCACACACCCATCTGTCTCTCTCGCACACACCCATCTGTCTCTCTCACACACACCCGTCTGTCTCTCTCACACACACCCATCTGTCTCTCTCACACACACCCATCTGTCTCTCTCACACACACCGCCTGTCTCTCTCACACACACCGCCTGTTTCTCTCTCACACACACACCCGTCTGTTTCTCTCACACACACACCCGTCTGTCTCTCTCTCACACACCGCCTGTTTCTCTCTCACACACACCGTCTCTCTCTCTGACACGCACACATCCGTCTGTCTCTGACACACACCCACCCGTCTGTCTCTCTCGCACACACCCATCTGTCTCTCTCGCACACACCCATCTGTCTCTCTCGCACACACCCATCTGTCTCTCTCACACACACCGCCTGTCTCTCTCACACACCCGCCTGTCTCTCTCACACACACCCGCCTGTTTCTCTCACACACACACCGCCTGTTTCTCTCACACACACACCGTCTGTTTCTCTCACACACACACACCCGTCTGTCTCTCTCACACACACCCGTCTGTCTCTCTCACACACACCCGTCTGTCTCTCACACACCCGTCTGTCTCTCTCACACACACCCGTCTCTCTCTGACACACACACACCCGTCTGTCTCTCTGACGCACTCACCTGTATGTCTCTGACGCACACATCCGTCTGTCTCTCTCACACACACACCGTCTCTCTCTCTGACACGCACACACCCGTCTGTCTCTCTCACACACACCCGTCTGTCTCTGACTCACACACCCATCTGTCTCTCTCACACACACACACCCGTCTGACTCTCACACACACACCCGTCTGTCTCTCTCACACACACCCGTCTGTCTCTCTCACACACACCCGTCTGTCTCTCTCACACACACCCGTCTGTTTCTCTCACACACACACACACCCGTCTCTCTCTCTGACACGCACACACCCGTCTGTCTCTGACACACACCCACCCGTCTGTCTCTCTGACGCACTCACCTGTATGTCTCTCTCACACACACCCCTCTGTCTCTCTGACGCACTCACCCGTCTATCTCTCTCACACACACACGTCTGTCTCTCTCACACACCCGTCTGTCTCTCTGACGCACTCACTCGTCTGCCTCACACACCCGTCTGTCTCTCTGACGCACTCAACTGTCTGTTTCTCTCACACACACCCGTCTGTCTCTCTGACGCACACACCCGTCTGTCTCTCACACTCATGTCTCTCTCACACACACACACCTGTCTGTCTCTCTCAAACACACC
>CM040929.1:9303410-9305910 GCA_023029165.1 Gobiocypris rarus
ACAGCAGAGAGTGACTAGCGCTCTGTAGAGCAGTATGTCCGTTTAGGGCTACAGAAACATGGCGGCACAAAATGGCGGCTTCACTGTAAGGGGACCCGCGGTGTGTGTTGGTGATTAAACATAACGGTTTACTATAGGGTCTTTGAAAACATAGTTATGTATATTATATTGCATTTCTGTAAAAAAAAAAAAGATAATCATAAACACGACACACTGCACCTTTAACAATTAAACATCGCTACAGCGTTAATTCTGTGCGATCTCAAAGAAGTAAAATCACACACTTATGGATATCTTGCAGTTTATATAGAATACACAATGACGCCACATGTACAATTATTACATACAAAAGCCCACAAATCAAGCATTAGACAAACAAAACAGATTCATAGAAACAGCGGGCGCGCCCACACGTAGCGGACGTCGACGTGTGACGTGTGTGCGTGCGCGCTCCCGAGCGGAGGGAAGATGGCGGATGTTTGGAGTGAGGAGGTTCAAGAGAGCAGCTGATAAAGAGAAACACAAACAACCGCGGAAAACCCGTAGAGTCGCGGACGACAGACGGACAGAGAGTCCAGCAGACAGACAGGTAAAGCCCGCGCGGGTGTCTCGCGCCCCTCACGGAGCCTCAGCAGCGACAGACGGGCGCGAGCCGGCGTTAGCGCTCAGCTAATGCTCATAGCCTCAGTTTACTGCAGTAAACACGCATAGTACACTGCGCATCAGAGGAAACGTGTGTGTGTGTGTGTGTGTGTGTGTGTGTGTGTGTGTGTGTGTGTGTGTGTGTGTGTGTGTGTGTGTGTGTGTGTGCGTGTGTGTGTGTGTGTGTGTGTGTGTGTGTGTGTGTGTGTGTGTGTGTGTGTGTGTGTGTGTGTGTGTGTGTGTGTGTGTGTGTGAGTGAGTGAGTGAACTGGTTAACTGTCACATGATCTGGCGTGATTCTTAAAGAGACAGAAGCGCTTTACAATTGAGTAAAACACTTATAAAGTCTGAGTTTACTGCAAATACTCTGAGCTCAATATAAATCATCATCTGGATAATCAAAGGCTTCTGTCTGACCGAACTTAAAGTTGATATCACAAAAATTGAGCCTCTAAGCCGTTTCTATGGTAACGCAATTTCAAAACGGTTTTCGCAGGATGAATTTACAGTGTTTGCGCTTTCGAAAGACACCACACGTGATGATTACGTGACGCGTCAGTGTTTTAAAGGTTTCGCAGTCCTCAAACCTCGGATTGTTTCCGGGTCAGTCACATGACCTCTGGGTCGATCCGTCACATGACCTCTGGCGTTTGTTCTCAGATCCACAGACAGACGGCATCATGTCTCGCTGCTCAGACGGTGAAGACGGCTACCTGGTTGCCATGGACACCGAGGAGGGCGGGGCGTCGGCAGCCGGGGGCGGGGCCAGCGCTCACAGCATGGGCGAGCTCCCGGAGGAAGTGCTGGAGTACATCCTGTCCTTCCTGTCGCCCTACCAGGAGCACAAGACGGCTGCGCTGGTGTGCAAACAGTGGTACCGCCTCATCAAAGGTACACATTCATAACTATACCATAATAATCGCTCTAAGAGAAGGGCAGAGTGCACCACTGTCACCAGAACAGCCAATCAGAACAGCTGATGGCCCATAACAGCACTGACAGCCAATCAGAAACAGACAGACTCAGCGTTTATGATAATCAGATGCTAGTCATCAGTAGAGCGATAGGCTGCATGAATGTTGAATTTAAACGAACTTCGCGACCGTTAAAAACATTCTCTACAGTATGAATGAATGTAATCCGGATATCCGCCATGTTGTTGTTATCATGTGACCTGTCAGCATCAGTTACTATGGTTACGTCCCTCCGCCTCCCCGTCTCCGTGGAGGATCACTTCAGGATCTGTCCGGAAGGTTTCCGGGTGTGTGAGTTCTGGGTTCTGTACACTAGAGAAGTATTCGCAGACTGTAGTCTCTTCATGTTAATGTTATGTTTATATTCTGCTCTGACGGTCATGTGACACAGGGGCCTGAACACTCTCCTGCCTGTGTGTGTGTGTGTGTGTGTGTGTGTGTGTGTGTGTGTGTGTGTGTGTGTGTGTGTCTCAGGTGTGGCGTATCAGTGTTACCATGGTTTCCTGCGGGCCATTCAGGAGGGAAACATCCAGTGGGAGAGTCGCACCTATCCGTATCCTGGAACACCCATTACACAACGCTTCTCACACAGTCAGTAACTACACACACACACACACACTCTCACTCTCACACACACACACACACTCACTCTCTCTCTCTCTCTCTCTCTCTCACACACACTCTCTCTCTCACACACACACACACACACACTCTCTCTCTCTCACACACACACACACACACTCTCTCTCACACACACACACACACACACACTCTCTCTCTCTCTCACACACTCTCTCTCACACACACACTCTCTCTCTCACACACACTCTCACACACACACTCTCTCTCTCTCTCACACACACTCTCTCTCTCTCCTCTCTCTC
>CM040929.1:9308410-9310910 GCA_023029165.1 Gobiocypris rarus
TGACTTGATTCTGTGACTCCGCCTTCTCTGTTTGAATGGTTGAATGACTGGATTCTGTGACTCCGCCCTCTCTGTGTGAATGGTTGAATGACTTGATTCTGTGACTCCGCCTTCTCTGTTTGAATGGTTGAATGACTTGATTCTGTGACTCCGCCTTCTCTGTTTGAATGGTTGAATGACTGGATTCTGTGACTCCGCCCTCTCTGTGAATGGTTGAATGACTGATTCTGTGACTCCGCCTTCTCTGTTTGAATGGTTGAATGACTTGATTCTGTGACTCCGCCCTCTCTGTTTGAATGGTTGAATGACTGGATTCTGTGACTCCGCCTCTCTGTTTGAATGGTTGAATGACTGGATTCTGTAACTCCACCCTCTCTGTTTGAATGGTTGAATGACTGGATTCTGTGACTCCGCCTCTCTGTGTGAATGGTTGAATGACTGGATTCTGTGACTCCGCCCTCTCTGTTTGAATGGTTGAATGACTGGATTCTGTGACTCCGCCCTCTCTGTTTGAATGGTTGAATGACTGGATTCTGTGACTCCGCCCTCTCTGTTTGAGCAGTTGAATGACTGGATTCTGTGACTCCGCCCTCTCTGTTTGAATGGTTGAATGACTGGATTCTGTGACTCCGCCCTCTCTGTTTGAAGCAGTTGAATGACTGGATTCTGTGACTCCGCCCTCTCTGTTTGAATGGTTGAATGACTGGATTCTGTGACTCCGCCCTCTCTGTTTGAATGGTTGAATGACTGGATTCTGTGACTCCGCCCTCTCTGTGTGAATGGTTGAATGACTGGATTCTGTGACTCCGCCCTCTCTGTTTGAGCAGTTGAATGACTGGATTCTGTGACTCCGCCCTCTCTGTTTGAATGGTTGAATGACTGGATTCTGTGACTCCGCCCTCTCTGTTGGATTGGTTGAATGACTGGATTCTGTGACTCCGCCCTCTCTGTTGGATTGGTTGAATTGACTGGATTCTGTGACTCCGCCCTCTCTGTGTGAATGGTTGAATGACTGGATTCTGTGACTCCGCCCTCTCTGTGTGAATGGTTGAATGACTGGATTCTGTGACTCCGCCCTCTCTGTGAATGGTTGAATGACTGGATTCTGTGACTCCGCCCTCTCTGTTTGAATGGTTGAATGACTGGATTCTGTGACTCCGCCCTCTCTGTTTGAGCAGTTTGAATGACTGGATTCTGTGACTCCGCCCTCTCTGTTTGAATCGTTGATTGACTGTACTCTGTAACTCCGCCTCTCTGTTTGAATGGTTGAATGACTGGATTCTGTGACTCCGCCCTCTCTGTTTGAGCAGTTGAATGACTGATTCTGTGACTCCGCCCTCTCTGTTGGATTGGTTGATTGAATGTACTCTGTAACTCCGCCCTCTCTGTTGGATTGGTTGATTGACTGTACTCTGTAACTCCGCCCTCTCTGTTGGATTGGTTGATTGACTGCACTCTGTAACTCCGCCCTCTCTGTTTGAGCAGTTGAATGACTGGATTCTGTGACTCCGCCCTCTCTGTTTGAACGGTTGAATGACTGGATTCTGTGGCTCCGCCCTCTCTGTTTGAACGGTTGAATGACTGGATTCTGTGACTCCGCCCTCTCTGTTTGAGCAGTTGAATGACTGGATTCTGTGGCTCCGCCCTCTCTGTTTGAACGGTTGAATGACTGGATTCTGTGACTCCGCCCTCTCTGTTGGATTGGTTGATTGACTGTACTCTGTAACTCCGCCCTCTCTGTTGGATTGGTGATTGCCTGCACTCTGTAACTCCGCCCTCTCTGTTGGATTGGTTGATTGACTGCACTCTGTAACTCCGCCCTCTCTGTTGGATTGGTTGATTGCCTGCACTCTGTAACTCCGCCCTCTCTGTTGGATTGGTTGAATGACTGGATTCTGTGACTCCGCCCTCTCTGTTTGAATGGTTGAATGACTGGATTCTGTGACTCCGCCCTCTCTGTTTGAACGGTTGAATGACTGGATTCTGTGGCTCCGCCCTCTCTGTTTGAGCAGTTTGAATGACTGGATTCTGTGACTCCGCCCTCTCTGTTGGATTGGTGATTGACTGTACTCTGTAACTCCGCCTCTCTGTTGGATTGGTTGATTGCCTGCACTCTGTAACTCCGCCTCTCTGTTGGATTGGTTGATTGCCTGTGTGTGTGTGTGTGTGTTGTGTGTGTCTGTGTGTGTGTGGATTGGTTGATTGCCTGCACTCTGTAACTCCGCCCTCTCTGTTGGATTGGTTGATTGACTGCACTCTGTAACTCCGCCCTCTCTGTTGGATTGGTTGATTGTGTGTGTGTGTGTGTGTGTGTTGGTTGATTGACTGCACTCTGTAACTCCGCCTCTCTGTTGGATTGGTTGATTGACTGCACTCTGTAACTCCGCCCTCTCTGTTGGATTGGTTGATTGACTGCACTCTGTAACTCCGCCCTCTCTGTTGGATTGGTTGATTGACTGCACTCTGTAACTCCGCCCTCTCTGTTGGATTGGTTGATTGA
>CM040929.1:9315910-9320910 GCA_023029165.1 Gobiocypris rarus
AGCCTGCATTGTTTACATTAAACGTGTGTGTCTGTGTGTCTGTGTGTGAGTGAGAGAGCTGTGGAGGGAATGAGACTGTGGATTGTAAACGGAAATAAAGAAAGTTCTCCATGTCTTAATTCTCTGATATAATGTCGCGTGCGTTTTTACGATCTTTACTATGACGGAATAAAGCAGTGGTCACGTGACCTGCTCCTCACTCCAGTTCTGCTACACACTCTTCCTCAACTCATTAGTACTGGATGTTTGTTTTTCTCAATCAGCTGAAATAGTTCAAACCTGACATTCGCAGAGAATATATTTATTTTCGGTATTATATTCCTCACAGTTGTGTAAATCTTAATAATGTACTTATGTAAGCGTTTGTGTGAGAGATTGCGCAATGTGTGCCCGGTCTTTGTTCTGAAGAGTGCGAGTGTAAGATCCGCGTCATTCACCTTTAACCCATTTGAGTTCCGTCGGCGATTGGCTGTCCGCCGGGGGAGGCTGTGAGGTGGAGGAGACGCTGCGAGCTGATTGGTCGGGCAGGAGCCGTGGGCGGGGCGTCCACTGAAGCGCCTCTTGTTGACGAGCGAGTGTGTGTGTGTGTGTGTGTGTGTGTGAGAGAGTGTGTGAACCCCAAACAGAAACACGATCACACTCGGTAAGACGCGCTAGTGCTGAGAGAACACTCATGTAAAGTTTAAACATGCTTCAGTGGTTTCGTGATTATGCCAATCATGTCATAAATGCTTAACAGTGTTTGATAGAGCATTGATTAGCTTTTTAAAATGATAAATTAGTTTGTTGTTGATAAATCACTGTGACTTTTGACCTGTTTCAGAGTTGAGTCTTCATGATAATTCAGTCTAAAGTGACACGCATGCGATGAGGTGAGCTGTGTTTCCCGCATCCGGACATGCCTGGCACGTGGCTCATTAATTCCCCATTCGCCCGAGCCCCGCCCGGCCCCGTGCCGGCCCCTGGGGCCCTGTGGGTCCCGCTGGACTTCACTCTGGGCGCGCTGGCGTGCTGCGGGGCGTGTGTGTTCACGAACCCGCTGGAGGTGGTGAGACCCGACTGCAGCTGCAGGGCGAGCTGAGGGCCCGCGGCTCCTACCAGCGGCACTACCGCGGGGTCCTGCAGGCGCTGTGGCTGGTGGGCAGCACCGACGGGGTCCGGGGCCTGCAGAAGGGGCTGACGGCGGCGCTGCTGTACCAGGGCCTGATGAACGGGGTGCGGCTCGGGTTCTACTCCTACACGCAGGCCTCGGGCCTCACGCACGCCCCAGGAGGGAGTCTGATCGCAGGGGCCGCGGCTGGAGCTCTGGGGGCCTTCATCGCCTCGCCGCCCGCCTATCTGGTAGAGCCCCGACTTCGTATCTGTGCGATCCGATCTCTAGCTGTGTGCCGATTTTGGGATAGGGCTCGATTGGAAAGCAGAGGCGGTGATTGGATAACTGGCCTAGTGGACCAATGGCGTCGCAGAATTTTAAATGCTGGTTTGGTGGCTCTGAAACGCCTGAATTTCAGTCTGTGATCAGAATGATTGGGTTTAATTCCCTCCTCACACGATTCCCAAACACCGGCAGCATCCCAACGCAAGAGAACAGGACAGCCCTTATTGTGTTTCGCCTGAGGCTCTGAGGTGTGTGTGTGTGTGTGTGTGTGTGTGAGAGAGAGTGAGTGAATGTGTGAGAGTGAGTGAGTGTGAGTGAGTGTGTGAGTGGTGAGTGTGTGTGTGAGTGGTGAGTGGTGGTGAGTGAGTGGTGGTGAGTGAGTGAGTGAGCGAGTGAGTGAGTGAGTGGTGTGTGAGTGGTGAGTGAGTGAGTGAGTGGTGAGTGTGGTGGTGAGTGGTGGTGGTGGTGAGTGGTGGTGAGTGAGTGGTGGTGGTGGTGAGGTGGTGGTGGTGGTGAGTGGTGAGTGGTGGTGGTGGTGGTGAGTGGTGGTGGAGTGGTGAGTGAGTGGTGGTGGTGGTGGTGGTGGTGGTGGTGGTGGTGAGTGAGTGGTGAGTGGTGGTGAGTGGTGAGTGAGTGAGTGGTGAGTGGTGAGTGAGTGGTGAGTGAGTGGTGAGTGGTGGTGAGTGAGTGGTGGTGAGTGAGCGTGAGTGAGTGAGTGAGTGAGTGAGTGTGTGAGTGAGTGGTGGTGAGTGAGTGGTGAGTGAGTGGTGAGTGAGGTGGTGGTGGTGGTGGTGAGGTGTGGTGGTGAGTGAGTGAGTGGTGTGAGTGGTGGTGAGTGAGTGGTGGTGAGTGAGTGGTGGTGGTGAGTGGTGGTGAGGTGGTGAGTGGTGAGTGGTGGTGGAGTGAGTGGTGGTGGTGGTGGTGGTGGTGAGTGGTGGTGGTGGTGAGTGGTGAGTGGTGGTGGTGAGTGGTGGTGGTGAGTGGTGGTGGTGGTGGTGGTGGTGGTGAGTGAGTGAGTGAGTGGTGGTGGTGGTGGTGAGTGGTGGAGTGGTGAGTGAGTGAGTGTGAGTGAGTGGTGAGTGGTGGTGAGTGAGTGGTGAGTGAGTGTGGAGTGGTGGTGAGTGGTGGGTGGGTGGTGAGGTGAGTGAGGTGTGTGGTGGTGAGTGAGTGGTGAGGTGAGTGTGGTGGAGTGGTGGTGGTGGTGGGTGGTGGTGGTGAGTGAGTGAGTGAGTGGTGAGTGGTGGTGGTGGTGGTGAGTGGTGGTGAGTGTGGTGAGTGGTGGTGAGTGGTGGTGAGTGGTGGTGAGTGAGTGGTGAGTGGTGGTGGTGGTGGTGAGTGGTGTGAGTGGTGAGTGGTGAGTGGTGGTGAGGTGGTGAGTGGTGGTGAGTGTGGTGAGTGAGTGAGTGAGTGTGTGTGTGGAGTGGTGTGTGTGTGTGTGTGTGTGTGAGGGGTGGTGAGTGGTGGTGGTGAGTGGTGGTGAGTGTGTGAGTGGTGGTGGGTGGTGTGGTGGTGGTGAGTGAGTGAGTGTGTGGTGAGTGTGGTGAGTGGTGGGTGGTGAGTGAGTGGTGAGTGGTGGTGAGTGTGTGAGTGGCGGCGGTGGTGAGTGTGTGGTGAGTGGTGAGTGCGGTGGTGGTGGGTGGTGAGTGGTGGTGAGTGGTGAGTGAGTGTGTGAGTGTGTGGTGGTGGTGGTGGTGAGAGTGTGTGTTTGTGGTGGTGAGTGGTGAGTGGTGAGTGTGTGTGAGTGGTGGTGGTGGGTGGTGAGTGTGGTGAGTGGGTGTGTGTGTGTGTGTGTGTGAGTGGTGGTGGTGAGTGGTGGGTGGTGGTGGGTGAGTGGTGGTGAGTGAGTGAGTGGTGGTGGTGAGTGGAGTGAGTGGTGGTGGTGAGTGTGTGAGTGGTGGTGGGTGGTGGGTGAGTGGGTGGTGGTGGAGTGGTGGTGGGTGAGTGTGGTGGGTGGGTGTGTGAGTGGTGGTGGTGGTGGTGAGTGAGTGGTGGTGGTGGTGGTGTGTGAGTGGTGGTGGTGGGTGGTGTGTGAGTGGTGGTGGGTGGTGGGTGAGTGAGTGGTGAGTGGGTGAGTCTGAGGTGAGTGGTGAGTGAGTGTGTGAGTGTGTGGTGGTGGTGGTGAGTGTGGTGAGTGGTGGTGAGTGTGTGAGTGTGTGAGTGGTGGTGAGTGGTGGTGGTGGTGGTGAGTGAGTGGTGGTGGTGGTGGGTGTGTGAGTGAGTGTGGTGGTGGGTGTGTGAGTGGTGGTGGTGGTGGTGAGTGGTGGGTGAGTGAGGTGGTGGTGGGTGAGTGTGTGTGAGTGTGTGGTGGTGGTGGTGGTGTGTGAGTGTGTGGTGGTGGTGGTGGTGGGTGTGTGTGGTGTGTGTGGTGTGTGGGTGGTGGTGGGTGGTGGTGGTGTGGTGGTGAGTGGTGGTGGTGGTGGTGGTGGTGAGTGGTGGAGTGGTGGTGGTGGTGAGTGTGTGAGTGTGTGAGTGTGTGAGTGTGTGAGTGAGGAGTGTGTGGCGAGTGTGAGGCGAGTGTGGTAGTGAGTGTGTGAGTGTGTGTGTGAGTGAGTGAGTGAGTGGTGGTGGTGAGTGAGTGAGTGAGTGGTGAGTGAGTGGTGGTGAGTGTGTGAGTGTGTGAGTGTGTGAGTGTGTGAGTGTGTGTGGTGAGAGTGTGTGGCGGTGTGGCGAGTGTGGCCGAGTGAGTGTGTGTGTGTGTGTGTGTGTGTGTGAGTGAGCGTGTGAGTGCGTGACTGTGAGTCCAACTCGTGTTTTGGTTTCCATAGTTTGAACTCCCCAAATGGATCTGTTGGAAATTGTTCTCAAAGTGTCACTAAAAAACTAATTTATGGTGCGATGTTGTTGGAACGAACTCTCCCCCTTCTCTCTCTGCCCCCTTCTCTCTCTCACCCCCCCTCCCCCCTCTCCCCTCTCCCCCCTCAGGTGGGTCAGTGTGTGGTGGTCTTCTCTCCCAGGCGTGGGTGGAGTCGAGCTCCTCTCAGCCCAGTCTGAACTCCCGGCCGTCTCCATCAGCTCTACACCTGCTCCCCTGGGTCGGACCCGCCCTCCCTGCGCTCCCAGTCTCCGGTGCGTGCGCGCGGGCGTGGTGCTGGCCGAGAGCTCCCTGTGTGAACAGCGCTGAGGCCCTGCGGCCCAGAAGCGTCTCGGCGAGCGCGGATGAGGTCGTCTCCCTACATGAGGCCGGATAACCGCCGCTGCTCAACGGCTCGTCCCTGCATACAGAAAGGCCATAAAAACTGCTAGATCTGCTTATTTCTCAACTCTTTTAGAAGAAAACAAACACAACCCTAGGTATTTATTCGATACAGTGGCTAAATTAACAAAGGATAAAGCTTCAACTTCTGACGTTTGTAAACAACACAGCAGTAATGACTTTATGAACTTCTTTACTAGTAAGATTGATAACATTAGGAATAAAATTATAACCATGCAGCCGCCTACTACAGTATCACTTCAGACAGAACATTGTAGTCTCACTGAGGAAAAATTACACTCATTCACTGCTATAGGAGGAGAAGAATTGGTTAAACTTGTCAAATCATCAAAATCAACAACATGTATGCTTGACCCTATACCGACTAGGCTATTAAAGAGATGCTTCCAGAGGTCATAGATCCTCTGC
>CM040929.1:9325910-9348410 GCA_023029165.1 Gobiocypris rarus
ACATCTGAGATTATATGAGTACATCTGAGATCATATGAGTACATCTGAGATATATGAGTACATCTGAGATTATATGAGTATATCTGAGATTATATGAGTACATCTGAGATTATATGAGTATATCTGAGATTATATGAGTATATCTGAGATTATATGAGTATATCTGAGATTATATGAGTACATCTGAGATTATATGAGTATATCTGAGATCATATGAGTACATCTGAGATCATATGAGTATATCTGAGATTATATGAGTATATCTGAGATTATATGAGTATATCTGAGATTATATGAGTATATCTGAGATTATATGAGTATATCTGAGATTATATGAGTATATCTGAGATTATATGAGTATATCTGAGATTATATGAGTATATCTGAGATTATATGAGTATATCTGAGGTTATATGAGTACATCTGAGATTATATGAGTATATCTGAGATTATATGAGTATATCTGAGATTATATGAGTACATCTGAGATTATGAGTATATCTGAGGTTATATGAGTATATCTGAGATTATATGAGTATATCTGAGATTATATGAGTATATCTGAGATTATATGTGTATATCTGATATTATATGAGTATATCTGAGATTATATGAGTATATCTGAGATCATATGAGTACATCTGAGATTATATGAGTATATCTGAGATCATATGAGTATATCTGAGATCATATGAGTATATCTGAGATTATATGAGTACATCTGAGGTTATATGAGTATATCTGAGATCATATGAGTATATCTGAGATTATGTGAGTATATCTGAGATCATATGAGTATATCTGAGATATATGAGTATATCTGAGATTATATGAGTATATCTGAGGTTATATGAGTATATCTGAGATTATATGAGTATATCTGAGGTTATATGAGTATTATATGAGTATATCTGAGATTATATGAGTATATCTGAGATCATATGAGTACATCTGAGATTATATGAGTATATCTGAGATCATATGAGTATATCTGAGATCATATGAGTATATCTGAGATCATATATGAGTATATCTGAGATCATATGAGTATATCTGAGATTATATGAGTGTATCTGAGGTTATATGAGTATATCTGAGATATGAGTATATCTGAGATCATATGAGTATATCTGAGATCATATGAGTATATCTGAGATTATATGAGTATATCTGAGATCATATGAGTATATCTGAGATCATATGAGTATATCTGAGATTATATGAGTATATCTGAGATCATATGAGTATATCTGAGATTATATGAGTATATCTGAGATCATATGAGTATATCTGAGATTATATGAGTATATCTGAGATCATATGAGTATATCTGAGATTATATGAGTATATCTGAGATCATATGAGTATATCTGAGATCATATGAGTATATCTGAGATCATATGAGTATATCTGAGATTATATGAGTATATCTGAGGTTATATGAGTACATCTGAGATTATATGAGTATATCTGAGATTATATGAGTATATCTGAGATCATATGAGTATATCTGAGATATGAGTATATCTGAGATTATATGAGTATATCTGAGGTTATATGAGTATATCTGAGATTATATGAGTATATCTGAGGTTATATGAGTATTATATGAGTATATCTGAGATTATATGAGTATATCTGAGATTATATGAGTATATCTGAGATTATATGAGTATATCTGAGATCATATGAGTATATCTGAGATCATATGAGTATATCTGAGATTATATGAGTATATCTGAGATCATATGAGTATATCTGAGATCATATGAGTATATCTGAGGTTATATGAGTATATCTGAGATTATATGAGTACATCTGAGATTATATGAGTATTATATGAGTATATCTGAGATTATATGAGTATATCTGAGATTATATGAGTATATCTGATATTATATGAGTATATCTGATATTATATGAGTATATCTGAGATTATATGAGTATATCTGAGATTATATGAGTATATCTGAGATTATATGTGTATATCTGATATTATATGAGTATATCTGAGATTATATGAGTATATCTGAGATTATATGAGTGTATCTGAGATTATATGAGTATATCTGAGATTATATGAGTACATCTGAGATTATATGAGTACATCTGAGATTATATGAGTATATCTGAGATTATATGTGTATATCTGATATTATATGAGTACATCTGAGATTATATGAGTATATCTGAGATTATATGAGTACATCTGAGATATATGAGTACATTGAGATTATATGAGTACATCTGAGATTATATGAGTATATCTGAGATTATATGAGTACATCTGATATTATATAAATTTATCTGAGGTTATATGAGTGTATCTGAGGTTATATGAGTATATCTGAGTTATATGAGTATATCTGATATTATATAAATTTATCTGAGATTATATGAGTATATCTGAGATTATATGAGTATATCTGAGGTTATATGAGTATATCTGAGATTATATGAGTATATCTGAGGTTATATGAGTATATCTGAGATTATATGAGTATATCTGAGGTTATATGAGTGTATCTGAGGTTATATGAGTACATCTGAGATTATATGAGTACATCTGAGATATATATATCTGAGATTATATGAGTACATCTGATATTATATAAATTTATCTGAGATTATATGAGTGTATCTGAGGTTATATGAGTATATCTGAGATTATATGAGTATATCTGAGATTATATGAGTATATCTGAGATTATATGAGTATATCTGAGATTATATGAGTATATATATATGGTTATATGAGTGTATCTGAGGTTATATGAGTACATCTGAGATTATATGAGTATATCTGAGATTATATGAGTATATCTGAGATTATATGAGTACATCTGATATTATATAAATTTATCTGAGATTATATGAGTGTATCTGAGGTTATATGAGTATATCTGAGGTTATATGAGTATATCTGAGATTATATGAGTATATCTGAGATTATATGAGTATATCTGAGATTATATGAGTATATCTGAGATTATATGAGTGTATCTGAGGTTATATGAGTACATCTGAGATTATATGAGTACATCTGAGATTATATGAGTACATTGAGATTATATGAGTACATCTGAGATTATATAAATTTATCTGAGGTTATATGAGTGTATCTGAGGTTATATGAGTATATCTGAGATTATATGAAATATCTGAGGTTATATGAGTATATCTGAGATTATATGAGTATATCTGAGATTATATGAGTATATCTGAGATTATATGAGTATATCTGAGATTATATGAGTATATCTGAGGTTATATGAGTATATCTGAGATTATATGAGTACATCTGAGATTATATGAGTATATCTGAGATTATATGAGTATATCTGAGGTTATATGAGTACATCTGAGATTATATGAGTATATCTGAGATTATATGAGTATATCTGAGATATATGAGTATATCTGAGATATATGAGTATATCTGAGATTTATATGAGTATCTGAGGTTATATGAGTACATCTGAGATTATATGAGTATATCTGAGATTATATGAGTATATCTGATATTATATGAGTATATCTGAGATTATATGAGTATATCTGAGATTATATGAGTATATCTGAGATTATATGAGTATATCTGATATTATATGAGTATATCTGAGATTATATGAGTATATCTGAGATCATATGAGTGTATCTGAGGTTATATGAGTACATCTGAGGTTATATGAGTACATCTGAGATTATATGAGTACATCTGAGATTATATGAGTATTATATGAGTATATCTGAGATTATATGAGTACATCTGAGATTATATGAGTATATCTGAGATTATATGAGTATATCTGAGATTATATGAGTATATCTGAGATTATATGAGTATATCTGAGATTATATGAGTATATCTGAGATTATATGAGTATATCTGAGATTATATGTGTATATCTGATATTATATGAGTATATCTGAGATTATATGAGTATATCTGAGATTATATGAGTGTATCTGAGATTATATGAGTATATCTGAGATTATATGAGTACATCTGAGATTATATGAGTACATCTGAGATTATATGAGTATATCTGAGATTATATGTGTATATCTGATATTATATGAGTACATCTGAGATTATATGAGTACATCTGAGATTATATGAGTACATCTGAGATGATATGAGTACATTAAGATTATATGAGTACATCTGAGATTATATGAGTATATCTGAGATTATATGAGTACATCTGAGATTATATAAATTTATCTGAGGTTATATGAGTGTATCTGAGGTTATATGAGTATATCTGGGGTTATATGAGTATATCTGAGATCATATGAGTATATCTGAGATCATATGATTATATGATTATATGAGTATATCTGTTATATGAGTATATCTGAGATTATATGAGTATATCTGAGGTTATATGAGTGTATCTGTGGTTATATGAGTATATCTGAGATTATATAAATTTATCTGAGGTTATATGAGAACATCTGAGATTATATGAGTATATCTGAGATTATATGAGTATATCTGAGATTATATGAGTATATCTGAGATTATATGAGTACATCTGAGATTATATGAGTATATCTGAGATTATATGAGTACATCTGAGATTATATAAATTTATCTGAGGTTATATGAGTGTATCTGAGGTTATATGAGTACATCTGAGATTATATGAGTACATCTGAGATTATATGAGTACATCTGAGATTATATGAGTACATTGAGATTATATGAGTACATCTGAGATTATATAAATTTATCTGAGGTTATATGAGTGTATCTGAGGTTATATGAGTATATCTGAGATTATATAAATTTATCTGAGGTTATATGAGTATATCTGAGATTATATGAGTATATCTGAGATTATATGAGTGTATCTGAGATTATATGAGTATATCTGAGGTTATATGAGTATATCTGAGATTATATGAGTATATCTGAGATTATATGAGTACATCTGAGATTATATGAGTATATCTGAGATTATATGAGTACATCTGAGATTATATGAGTATATCTGGGGTTATATGAGTATATCTGAGATTATATGAGTATATCTGGGGTTATATGAGTATATCTGAGATTATATGAGTATATCTGAGGTTATATGAGTATATCTGAGATTAAATGAGTATATCTGAGGTTATATGAGTATATCTGAGATTAAGTGAGTATATCTGAGGTTATATGAGTATATCTGAGATTAAATGAGTATATCTGAGGTTATATGAGTATATCTGAGATTATATGAGTATATCTGGGGTTATATGAGTATATCTGAGATTAAGTGAGTATATCTGAGGTTATATGAGTATATCTGAGATTAAATGAGTTTATCTGAGGTTATATGAGTATATCTGAGATTATATGAGTATATCTGAGATTATATGAGTATATCTGAGGTTATATGAGTACATCTGAGATTATATGAGTATATATGAGATTATATGAGTATATCTGGGGTTATATGAGTATATCTGAGATTATATGAGTATATCTGAGGTTATATGAGTACATCTGAGATTATATGAGTATATATGAGATTATATGAGTATATCTGGGGTTATATGAGTATATCTGAGATTATATATGAGTATATCTGGGGTTATATGAGTATATCTGAGATTATATGAGTATATCTGAGGTTATATGAGTATATCTGAGATTAAATGAGTATATCTGAGGTTATATGAGTATATCTGAGATTAAATGAGTATATCTGAGGTTATATGAGTATATCTGAGATTATATGAGTATATCTGGGGTTATATGAGTATATCTGAGATTATATGAGTATATCTGGGGGTTATATGAGTATATCTGGGGTTATATGAGTATATCTGAGATTATATGAGTATATCTGGGGTTATATGAGTATATCTGAGATTATATGAGTATATCTGAGGTTATATGAGTATATCTGAGATTAAATGAGTATATCTGAGATTATATGAGTATATCTGGGGTTATATGAGTATATCTGAGATTATATGAGTATATCTGGGGTTATATGAGTATATCTGAGGTTATATGAGTATATCTAAGATTAAATGAGTATATCTGAGATTATATGAGTATATCTGAGGTTATATGAGTATATCTGAGATTATATGAGTATATCTGAGATTATATGAGTATATCTGAGGTTATATGAGTACATCTGAGATTATATGAGTATATCTGAGATTATATGAGTATATCTGAGATTAAATGAGTATATCTGAGGTTATATGAGTACATCTGAGATTATATGAGTATATCTGAGATTTTATGAGTGTATCTGAGGTTATATGAGTATATCTGAGATTATATGAGTATATCTGAGGTTATATGAGTACATCTGAGATTATATGAGTATATCTGAGATTATATGAGTATATCTGAGGTTATATGAGTGTATCTGAGGTTATATGAGTATATCTGAGATTATATGAGTACATCTGAGATTATATGAGTATATCTGAGATTTTATGAGTGTATCTGAGGTTATATGAGTATACCTGAGATTATATGAGTATATCTGAGATTATATGAGTGTATCTGAGGTTATATGAGTATATCTGAGATTATATGAGTATATCTGAGGTTATATGAGTATATCTGAGGTTATATGAGTATATCTGAGGTTATATGAGTATACCTGAGATTATATGAGTATATCTGAGATTATATGAGTGTATCTGAGATTATATGAGTATATCTGAGATTATATGAGTATATCTGAGGTTATATGAGTATATCTGAGGTTATATGAGTGTATATGAGATTATATGAGTATATCTGAGATTATATGAGTATATCTGAGATTATATGAGTATATCTGAGATTATATGAGTATATCTGAGATTATATGAGTACATCTGAGATTATATGAGTACATCTGAGATTATATGAGAGATTATATGAGTATATATGAGATTATATGAGTATATCTGAGGTTATATAGTACATCTGAGATTATATGAGTATACCTGAGATTATATGAGTATATCTGAGATTATATGAGAGATTATATGAGTATATATGAGATTATATGAGTATATCTGAGGTTATATGAGTATATCTGAGGTTATATGAGTATATCTGAGGTTATATGTATTTTATGAGTTTAATTGTGTATATCTGAGTGTGAGTATATTTGAATATATTAGTTTGAGTGATTCTGATTGGTGTTCCTCAGGGCGTGTCGAGCGCGTTCCTGTCCATATACCAGCGCGAGGGTGTGGCGGGTCTGTGGCGGGGGGTGAACGGTGCCGTGCCGAGGGTCACGGTGGGGTCAGCGGCTCAACTGGCCACGTTCAGCTCGGCTAAAGACTGGGTCACACGCGCACAGGTCAGCACACACACATCTACATAATTCAGCTGTTCATTATTACGACCACAGGCTAATACAAAGAGACGTTTGCTATTAAAAACCCTTTTATTGGTTTAGTCCTTTAGGAGGCGGACTGTAATGTAAACTGGTTTAGTGTCTGAATGTGTGTGTCCGCAGTGGTTCAGTCCTCACAGCTGCCTCACCGCTCTCGTTGCTGCCATGATCAGCGGAGTTGCCGTGACGATCACGATGACGCCGTTTGATGTCATCAGCACACGACTGTACAACCAACCAGTGGACGAGTTTAAAAGGGTAAAACAGACACACTTTTTTACCAAGATTATAAAACAGTAATCCCCAGTATACATGAAGCTGTAGCGTGTGTGTGTGTCGCAGGGCCGCCTGTACTCCGGGTTCGTGGACTGTCTGATGAAGGTTTGCAGCACTGAGGGGATTGTGGGTCTGTATAAAGGGATGACACCGGTGTTTGTGCGTCTGGCTCCTCATACGGTTCTCAGTATGCTCATATGGGACGTCCTGAGACAGCGGGCGCTGCTCTACACGCACTGATTATCACTCCAGAGGTGTGTGTGTGTGTGTGTGTGTGTAATCACGTTCAGCCTGAACTGACTCTCAGTGCCGTTGGGATTTACCTCGCCAGTGTGCCTTATCTCCGATACCACTGTAAAGTTTCTTCGTGTTTTTAATATGCAGTTGATTAAAGTTTTTACTGACTGACTTCAGTGTGTCTGTGATTATTAGTGCAGCTTCAGAGCACAAACAACCACTTACATTAATGTTATAGTAATATTCAGAGTTTAAAGGCGCAGTGTGTAATTATTCAGCACAGGGCGTGTCTTGACTCTTGAGTGGGCGGAGCTTTTATTCTGCCGTGGCGCTTCCGCTTCTTCCGCTCATGCGTGTGTGTGTAAGCATGGCGCTGTTTGATCATATCACACACATGTGAGTGTGTTAAAGTGATGTTATAATGCTACTATGAGACACTGCAGTGAGCGAGATCATATTAGGCGGTAAAACATGGCCGCTGAGATCAAACATGGCCGCTTTATTAGACACACACTCACAGCTGAATTAACTTGTTTGTTTGTGTTATCATGCAAAGGTAATTTAATACAAAGTATATAAATCATACATGTTTTTGGTGACTCTGAGATTAGACCCTTCTCATTGTTAACGTGTGATTACAACTTTATGCTGAATTTTATATTCACAAATGTAAATATTTAAAGAGTTTGAGGTGTATCTAAACTACTGTTAGTTTAATATTCTTTGTGGTTTTGTTTTTGTTATGCAACCCTCAATATTATTATTCATTACTGTCTTATTGTATTTATTGTTGCATGTTAAAAACAAGAGCCATTGGAAGAGTTTAAACGGCTCTGCCATGGAGGAGTTTAAATGCATTCGTTTTCATAAATATTGTTATTATTATACAAAATAGAGTATTTATGATGAATGTAACATTTCCATATTCTATTGTATGAATATATAAACAAAGTAAAAGTGTTCAGTAGCAAATAAAAAGTATTTTAATATTCGTAATGTGTTAATTCTAGATGTTTCTTTTTTTTATTGGAGTTATCACAAATATAGGAATGTAAACAACACTTTTGACAACATCAATATGACATCTTTTTAGTACTTGTTTTAATTTAAAATTGTTTATTTGTTTATTCAATTATGTTTCTCTGAAATCAACTCGCTGCCCTGCAGATTCTCAGGAAGCCCAGTTTCGGATACTTACGGTAAATACCGGTAAAATATGTAAAAAATAAAACTTTTTAGGTGTTATATTTGTGTTTATAATCGACAATGTTTCTCTTCTATGAATAATCGTGTGTAAATCCCGCCGCCGTTCTGCTCTGAGGTAAATGCGGATCACGTGACCGTTCACAGCCCGCTCGCGCCCCGTGTGCTCTGCGCTTCTGCCGTGGGTTCTGCGCTGTTTCTCCAGCAGGTGGCGCTGCGTAGCGAGTCATGCACTGTACACACGCACCTGAGATGTTAAAGTTCACTCACTCCCTTCCCTTTCTCTTCTAGTTTAATCGTAAGACACTAAGCGATAGTTCACCCAGAAATTAAAATGAGCCCATGATTTCCTCTCCCTCAGCTCATCCGAGGTGTGCATGACATTCTTCTCTCAGACGAACACAATCAGAGTTATATTAATAACTGTCCTGGCTCTTCCAAGCTTTATAATGGGAGAGAATGGGTGCATCCATCCATCATAACAGTGCATATTTTATGATGGATATACACTTTTATGGTCGATAGATGCACTTTTATGATGGATATGCACTTTTATGGTCGATAGATGCACTTTTATGATGGACAGATGCACTTTTATGATAATAGATGCACTTTTATAATGGATGGATGCACTTTTATGATGGATGGATGCACTTTTATGATGATATGCACTTTTATGATGAACAGATGCACTTTTATGATGAACAGATGCACTTTTATGATGGATGGATGCACTTTTATGATGGATAGATGCACTTTTATGATGATATGGACTTTTATGATGGATAGATGCACTTTTATGATGGATGCACTTTTATGATGGATAGATGCGCTTTTATGATGATATGCACTTTTATGATGGATGCACTTTTATGATGGATAGATGCACTTTTATGATGGATGCACTTTATGATGGATGCACTGTTATGATGGATGGATGCACTTTTATGATGATATGCACTTTTATGATGGATGGATGCACTTTTATGATGATATGCACATTTATGATGGATGCACTTTTATGATGGATAGATGCACTTTTATGATGGATAGATGCTTTTATGATGATATGCACTTTTATGATGGATGCACTTTTATGATGGATGGATGCACTTTTATGATGATATGCACATTTATGATGGATGCACTTTTATGATGGATAGATGCACTTTTATGATGGATGGATGCACTTTTATGATGATATGCACTTTATGATGATATGCCCTTTTATGATGGATGGATGCACTTTTATGATGATATGCACTTTTATGATGGATGGATGCACTGTTATGATGGATGGATGCACTTTTATGATGATATGCACTTTTATGATGGATGGATGCACTTTTATGATGATATGCCCTTTTATGATGGATAGATGCACTTTTATGATGATATGCCCTTTTATGATGGATGGATGCACTTTTATGATGATATGCCCTTTTATGGATGGATGCACTGTTATGATGGATGGATGCACTTTTATAATGGATAGATGCACTTTTATGATGATATGCCCTTTTATGATGGATGGATGCACTGTTATGATGGATGGATGCACTTTTATGATGATATGCACATTTATGATGGATGGATGCACTTTTATGATGATATGCACATTTATGATGGATGGATGCACTTTTATGATGATATGCCCTTTTATGATGGATGGATGCACTTTTATGATGATATGCACATTTATGATGGATGGATGCACTTTTATGATGATATGCCCTTTTATGATGGATGGATGCACTTTTATGATGATATGCACGTTTATGATGGATGGATGCACTTTTATGATGATATGCCCTTTTATGATGGATGGATGCACCTTTATGATGATATGCACGTTTATGATGGATGGATGCACTTTATGATGATATGCCCTTTATGATGGATGGATGCACTTTTATGATGATATGCACGCTTATGATGGATGGATGCACTTTTATGATGGATGCACTTTTATGATGATAGATGCACTTTATGATGGATGGATGCACTGTTATGATGGATGGATGCACTTTTATGATGATATGCACTTTTATGATGATGGATGCACTTTTATGATGATATGACATTTATGATGGATGGATGCACTTTTATGATGATATGCCCTTTTATGATGGATGGATGCACTTTTATGATGATATGCCCTTTATGATGGATGGATGCACTTTTATGATGATATGCCCTTTTATGATGGATGGATGCACTTTTATGATGATATGCCCTTTATGATGGATGGATGCACTTTATGATGGATGCACTTTTATGATGGATAGATGCACTTTTATGATGATATGCCCTTTTATGATGGATGGATGCACTTTTATGATGATATGCCCTTTTATGATGGATGGATGCACTTTTATGATGATATGCCCTTTATGATGGATGGATGCACTTTTATGATGATATGCCCTTTTATGATGGATGGATGCACTTTTATGATGATATGCACTTTATGATGGATGGATGCACTTTTATGATGGATAGATGCACTTTTATGATGGATGGATGCACTTTTATGATGGATGCACTTTTATGATGGATAGATGCACTTTTATGATGATATGCCCTTTTATGATGGATGGATGCACTTTTATAATGATATGCACTTTATGATGGATGGATGCACTTTTATGATGATATGCCCTTTTATGATGGATGGATGCACTTTTATGATGGATGCACTTTTATGATGGATAGATGCACTTTTATGATGATATGCACGTTTATGATGGATGGATGCACTTTTATGATGGATGCACTTTTATGATGGATGGATGCACTTTTATGATGGATGCACTTTTATGATGGATGGATGCACTTTTATGATGATATGCGCTTTATGATGGATGGATGCACTTTTATGATGATATGCCCTTTTATGATGGATAGATGCACTTTTATGATGATATGCCTTTTATGATGGATAGATGCACTTTTATGATGATATGCACTTTATGATGGATGGATGCACTTTTATGATGGATAGATGCACTTTTATGATGATATGCCCTTTTATGATGGATGGATGCACTTTTATGATGATATGCACTTTTATGATGGATGGATGCACTTTTATGATGATATGCCCTTTTATGATGGATAGATGCACTTTATGATGATATGCCCTTTTATGATGGATGGATGCACTTTTATGATGATATGCCCTTTATGATGGATGGATGCACTGTTATGATGGACAGATGCACTTTTATGATGAACAGATGCACTTTTATGATGGATGGATGCACCCATTCTCTCCCATTATAAAGCTTGGAAGAGCCAGGACATTATTAGTATAGCTGATTGTGTTCGTCTGAATGCAGAATGTCACACACATGAGTTGAGTAAATGTTCATCTTTGGGTGAACTGTCCCTTTATTCTGCAACAGGATATGACGGATGCTTTGCCTGAGGATTAATTGAATCATTTGTTTTGGTGTTTGTACTTTTACCTCAGAGAAGCTCATGAATAAATGTTGATCTGATAAAACCCGGTTATTGACTGACTAAACCAGTCAAACCACGTCTTGCTCGTGACTCTCTGGGTCTGAACCAACAACCTTTCAAGACAACATCACGTCACTCATAAACGTGTGATTGTGCTCATGTTAAAGCTCTTCTTCTCTGTTTCCGCACAGATGTTCCTCATCTGGAGGTCTGTGGGCGGGGCTCCTGCGAGGACTCGGGTGATGTCATCATCGCTGACATCACTGATGTATTCCTGAGCCCCTCCCCCTCTCTCTCTGTGTTTCTTCAGCTCCTCCCCCTCCAGATTCCAGGGTGATGGAGGCTCTTCTGGAGGTTACACCAAACCCAGAGATCTCTGCTGATACACACACAATCACACACTGCACAGTCCGTGACGCAGGATGTCATGTAGCTCATATATCATCTCATTCATATAGTTTATATAGTTTGTATATGCAAATAGAAATGTTATTTATATACTGCACCAAGTGGACCAATGTGCTTCACAACAAGATAACTAGAAACACACACATTTCTAAATTATTACTACATGTGGAGTTTACACAGCTTGTATAGTTTGTGTAGTTGTAAGAGTTGATCGCTCATTTGTTTCTGGTGGTGAGATTGAGAACGAGTGAAGTGGGGATGGGAAGAGAAGAGAGGCAGACACACTGAGGGAGGTAGAGAAAATACCACTGACAGAACAATGAGACGACAGACAGATAAACGGACAGACAGACGGGTCTGAGCTGGGAAAGGCAGGTACAGTCACATCCTGTTGCTCTGTGTGACAAAGCAGATAAAACTGTGTGTGTGTGTGTGAGAGAGAGAGTGTGTGTGTGAGAGAGAGAGAGAGAGAGAGAGAGAGAGTGTGTGTTTGTTCAAGTAACTGCATGCCTTTGTGTGTTTGTAGGTATGCATGACTGCCTGTGTGTGTGTGTGTGTGTGTGTGTGTCACTCATTTGACTGTGCTTTTTCAGTCAGTAACTGTTTAACTCTTCACCTCTGCTGATCTGAGAGACAGACAGGCAGAGAGAGAGAGACAGGAGGAGGGAATGAGGGAGGAAAAGGCGTGTCCTCGTGCAGATACGAGCCTTACTGCTACAGTGCTCTCTCTCTCTCTCTCTCTCTCTGTGTGTGTGTGTGTGTGTGTGTGTGTGTGTGTGTGTGATTCACTAGAGCGCTGAAGATTGCAAGGAAAGAGAGGAACAACAGAGTGGAAGAGTTTGATCTGCTGCTCAGGTAGGTTTGAGAAAGAAAAGAGACTGAAACGCAGTGATCCACAGCTGGACAGAAAGGAAACATTCATAGATGTGTCAGTGTGTGTGAAGTTCTGCTCTGTCATCTTCATCTGTGTGTGTGTGTGTGTGTGTGTGTGTGTGTGTGTGTGTGTGTGTGTGTGTGGCTCTTCAGGTGAGGGTCAGGGACGCGTCGAACACTGATTTATTCTGATTGTGAACTTCATATCAGAGAGCGTTTGAGGAACCTAAAACAGCGTCGCTCAACACTTTCATGACTGAACTTTGGTATTGAAGACACGCCTAGTAACACGTCTAATTCACGTCCACAGATTATTAGAGTGTGCTTAGTTATCATTTATTTAGTTGATCTCTTCTCTTTGCAAAAAGTGTTTAGTACTATTATATAGTTAAATTTATGTAGATTGAATATTCACTTTATATTGCTGCCTGGGTTAGAATGAAACAAATAGTGTCGGCCCAGATCCGGCCCACGTCTGGTACGTGTGGGTTCCTCCTGTGCCGGATCTGGGCCGACACTATTTGCTGTCTGGGTAGTTGTAATGTGTATGTTTGCAGTGTTCCTGACAGCGTGAGTTTCTAGCTAGTTCCCTTGTTTGTTAATTAGTTTCCCTAATTACACACCCTTGTTCTGTTTTATCTTTGATTACGCTGTATTTAAGTCCTGAGATTCTCTAGTTCAGCTGACAGTCTGACCAGTTATGCCTGGCCTCTGGAAACTATCTAGAGGAAATGGGGAGGTAATTTCCTTGTTTCTCCCGTCCCCGCTGGTCCCGCCCAGCACAAAGTCTTCTGTTTCTCTGGAGTCCATCCGCTGCGCTCCGTCTCTCCACCTCTGCCTTCTGACACTCGGCTCCACCTCTGCCTTCTGGCTCCACCTCTGCCTTCTGACACTCCGGCTCCACCTCTGCCTTCTGACACTCCGGCTCCACCTCTGCCTTCTGACACTCCGGCTCCACCTCTGCCTTCTGACACTCCGGCTCCACCTCTCTCCACCTCTGCCTTCTGACACTCCGGCTCCACCTCTGCCTTCTGACACCGGCTCCACCTCTGCCTTCTGAACCTCCGGCTCCACCTCTGCCTTCTGACTCTCCGGCTCCACCTCTGCCTTCTGACACTCCGGCTCCACCTCTGCCTTCTGACTCTCCGGCTCCACCTCTGCCTTCTGACACTCCGGCTCCACCTCTGCCTTCTGACCTCCGGCTCCACCTCTGCCTTCTGACACTCCGGCTCCACCTCTGCCTTCTGACCTCCGGCTCCACCTCTGCCTTCTGACACTCCGGCTCCACCTCTGCCTTCTGACACTCCGGCTCAACCTCTGCCTTCTGACCTCCGGCTCCATCTCTGCCTTCTGACACTCCGGCTCCACCTCTGCCTTCTGACACTCCGGCTCCACCTCTGCCTTCTGACACTCCGGCTCCACCTCTGCCTTCTGACACTCCGGCTCCACCTCTGCCTTCTGACTCTCCGGCTCCACCTCTGCCTTCTGACACTCCGGCTCCACCTCTGCCTTCTGACCTCCCGGCTCCACCTCTGCCTTCTGACACTCCGGCTCCACCTCTGCCTTCTGACACTCCGGCTCCACCTCTGCCTTCTGACCTCCGGCTCCACCTCTGCCTTCTGACTCTCCGGCTCCACCTCTGCCTTCTGACACTCCGGCTCCACCTCTGCCTTCTGACACTCCGGCTCCACCTCTGCCTTCTGACTCTCCGGCTCCACCTCTGCCTTCTGACACTCGGCTCCACCTCTGCCTTCTGACTCTCCGGCTCCACCTCTGCCTTCTGACTCCGGCTCCACCTCTGCCTTCTGACTCTCGGCTCCACCTCTGCCTTCTGACACTCCGGCTCCACCTCTGCCTTCTGACTCTCCGGCTCCACCTCTGCCTTCTGACACTCGGCTCCACCTCTGCCTTCTGACACTCCGGCTCCACCTCTGCCTTCTGACTCTCGGCTCCACCTCTGCCTTCTGACACTCCGGCTCACCTCTGCCTTCTGACACTCCGGCTCCACCTCTGCCTTCTGACTCTCCGGCTCCACCTCTGCCTTCTGACACTCGGCTCCACCTCTGCCTTCTGACACTCCGGCTCCACCTCTGCCTTCTGACTCTCCGGCTCCACCTCTGCCTTCTGACACTCCGGCTCCACCTCTGCCTTCTGACACTCCGGCTCCACCTCTGCCTTCTGGCCTCCGGCTCCACCTCTGCCTTCTGACTCTCGGCTCCACCTCTGCCTTCTGACACTCCGGCTCCACCTCTGCCTTCTGACACTCGGCTCCACCTCTGCCTTCTGACACTCCGGCTCCACCTCTGCCTTCTGACACTCCGGCTCCACCTCTGCCTTCTGACACTCCGGCTCCACCTCTGCCTTCTGACACTCCGGCTCCACCTCTGCCTTCTGACACTCCGGCTCCACCTCTGCCTTCTGACACTCCGGCTCCACCTCTGCCTTCTGACACTCCGGCTCCACCTCTGCCTTCTGACCTCCGGCTCCACCTCTGCCTTCTGACACTCCGGCTCCACCTCTGCCTTCTGACACTCCGGCTCCACCTCTACCTTCTGACACTCCGGCTCCACCTCTGCCTTCTGACCTCCGGCTCCACCTCTACCTTCTGACACTCCGGCTCCACCTCTGCCTTCTGACACTCCGGCTCCACCTCTGCCTTCTGACACCTCCGGCTCCACCTCTGCCTTCTGACACTCCGGCTCCACCTCTGCCTTCTGACACTCCGGCTCCACCTCTACCTTCTGACACTCCGGCTCCACCTCTGCCTTCTGACACTCCGGCTCCACCTCTGCCTTCTGACACTCTGGCTCCACCTCTGCCTTCTGACTCCGGCTCCACCTCTGCCTTCTGACACTCCGGCTCCACCTCTACCTTCTGGCCTCGGCTCCACCTCTGCCTTCTGACACTCCGGCTCCACCTCTGCCTTCTGACACTCCCGGCTCCACCTCTACCTTCTGACACTCGGCTCCACCTCTGCCTTCTGACACTCCGGCTCCACCTCTGCCTTCTGACACTCCGGCTCCACCTCTGCCTTCTGGCACTCCGGCTCCACCTCTGCCTTCTGACACCGGCTCCACCTCTGCCTTCTGACACTCCGGCTCCACCTCTGCCTTCTGACACTCCGGCTCCACCTCTGCCTTCTGACTCTCCGGCTCCACCTCTGCCTTCTGACTCTCGGCTCCACCTCTGCCTTCTGACACTCCGGCTCCACCTCTGCCTTCTGACTCTCCGGCTCCACCTCTGCCTTCTGACACTCCGGCTCCACCTCTGCCTTCTGACTCTCCGGCTCCACCTCTGCCTTCTGGCACTCGGCTCCACCTCTGCCTTCTGGCACTCCGGCTCCACCTCTGCCTTCTGACACTGGCTCCACCTCTGCCTTCTGACACCCGGCTCCACCTCTGCCTTCTGACACTCCGGCTCCACCTCTGCCTTCTGACACTCCGGCTCCACCTCTGCCTTCTGGCACTCGGCTCCACCTCTGCCTTCTGACACCGGCTCCACCTCTGCCTTCTGACACTCCGGCTCCACCTCTGCCTTCTGGCACTCCGGCTCCACCTCTGCCTTCTGACACTCCGGCTCCACCTCTGCCTTCTGACACTCGGCTCCACCTCTGCCTTCTGACACTCCGGCTCCACCTCTGCCTTCTGACTCTCCGGCTCCACCTCTGCCTTCTGACTCTCCGGCTCCACCTCTGCCTTCTGACACTCCGGCTCCACCTCTGCCTTCTGACTCTCCGGCTCCACCTCTGCCTTCTGACACCCGGCTCCACCTCTGCCTTCTGACTCTCCGGCTCCACCTCTGCCTTCTGACTCTCGGCTCCACCTCTGCCTTCTGACTCTCCGGCTCCACCTCTGCCTTCTGACTCTCCGGCTCCACCTCTGCCTTCTGGCACTCCGGCTCCACCTCTGCCTTCTGGCACTCGGCTCCACCTCTGCCTTCTGACTCTCCGGCTCCACCTCTGCCTTCTGGCACTCCGGCTCCACCTCTGCCTTCTGACACTCCGGCTCCACCTCTGCCTTCTGACACTCCGGCTCCACCTCTGCCTTCTGACACTCCGGCTCCACCTCTGCCTTCTGACTCTCCGGCTCCACCTCTGCCTTCTGGCACTTCTCCACTATGGCTTCTGACTCTCGGCTCCACCTCTGCCTTCTGACACTCCGGCTCCACCTCTGCCTTCTGACTCTCCGGCTCCACCTCTGCCTTCTGACTCTCCGGCTCCATCTCTGCCTTCTGGCACTTCTCCACTATGGCTTCTCCTTCCCTCTTCTCGACCCGGGGCCTTTGTCCTGGCTTCTCCTGCTCCTGGCTCCTCTCACTGTTATCACCGCCCTGGTCTCTCCCTCCAGCAGCGCCTCTTGGTTCTCCAGAGCTAGTTGGACTGTTACTATGTTTAAATGGTTGGATTTATGATGGATTAACGAATGTCAGAATCATTTGAGAGTGTTTGCAGAACTGTCTGATGCTGCTCAGAGGTGCATAAAGGCATTCTACTGTTTTTGGCATTGCATCTTTACATTGAATTTTGAGCAGGCACAGAGCAGCCTTCACTTAAGAAAGATGCCTTATATGTGCAAACATGTTCAGGATAATAATTGTATTAAAATGTAGGCAGAAGTGTCTAATTTGATTGTGTTTGGTTTGACTTGTGTGGTCTGTTTCAGCATCATGGCGTCTGCGGGCCCTCAGAAGAGGATGGTGTCGTCTGTCTTCATCACTCTGGCGCCTCCGTTCAGGGCAACCGTTACCCCGACGGCTCACGTGCACAGCAGCCCGACCCGAGAGCAGGCGCGGTACCGGAGCTCTGCAGCACAGGAGGGTCGGACCGGCTCGCCCACACCCGCCAGCCCGCTCTACGCCCGGCCCACCACCGCCCCCTGCAGGCGGGAGAGCACACACGCGCCGGACGGTGAGGAGCAGCTTCACAGGAAATCATGTTAATGTTTATAATCGCATTTAGCAAGATAGTGCTGATCGATAATATACCTTATAGTACACCGATCAGGCATATCATTATGACCGGTGAATAACACTGCTGATCTCTTCCTCACGGCTCCTGTTAGTGGGTGGGATATATTAGGCAGCAAGTGAACATTTCATCCTCAAAGTTGATGTTTTAGAAGCAGGAAAAATGGGCAAGCGTAAGGATTTGAGCGAGTTTGACAAGGGCCAGATTGTGATGGCTAGACGACTGGGTCAGAGCATCTCCAAAACTGCAGCTCTTGTGGGGTGTTCCCGGTCTGCAGTGGTCAGGATCTATCAAAAGTGCTCCAAGGAAGGAACAGTGGAGAACCGGCCACAGGGTCATGGGCGGCCCAGGCTCATTGATGCACGTGTGGAGCGAAGGCTGGCCCGTGTGGTCTGATCAAACAGACGAGCTACTGGAGCTCAAACTGCTCAAGAAGTTAATGCTGGTTCTGATAGAAAGGGGTCAGAATACACAGATTGTTGCGTATGGGGCGGCATAGCCGCTGACCAGTCAGGGTGCCCATGCTGACCCCTGACCCCGCCGAAAGCACCAACAGTGGCACGTGAGCATCAGAACTGGACCACGGAGCAATGGAAGAAGGTGGATCTGCTGCTAACATCTTGGTGCCAGATACCACAGCACACCTTCAGGGGTCTAGTGAAGTCCATGCCTCGACGGGTCAGGGGGACCAACACAATATTAGGTCATAATGTTATGCCTGATCAGTGTATATTGCGTTTGTGTTATTAAGAGGATTTGCTCACTGATTCTCGATCTGTTAGCGGTTGTAAGCAGGTGCCCTGATGACCTCCCGCCTCCTGCTCGTGACCCCTGCGCCCCCGAGTCTGGAGCACCGGACGCCCCTGCAGAGGTCAGTTTGTCTCCGGCACAGGCGCAGTCTCTCTGAGAGTGTTCATGACACTGCTGTTGCTCTTCTGGCAGGAGCGAGCGGTGGGCGGAGCGGTGGGCGGAGCGGTGGGCGGAGCGGTGGGCGGAGCGGTGGGCGGAGCGGTGGGTGGAGCGGCGCCCCCTCCTGGAGGGATGAGGAACGAGCTGTCAGCCGGACCGCACTGCACCGGTGAGAAACCTCCTGATCACAGGACCCCTCCTGTGAGAGGTCAGTCACTCAGACCTGCTCTCTGTGTGTCTCAGATGTGTGTGGGTTCTGCCGTAAGCCGGTGCCGCTGTCGGAACCCGCCATCGACGCTCTGAACCGGACCTACCACGCCACCTGTTTCCAGTGCCGGCAGTGCCACGAGCCCCTCGCAGCCAAACTCTACTACAACAAATCTGGGATTCCTCTGTGTGAGGACTGCTACCAGGTACTGTCTCCCCTCTCTGAGTGAAGCGCTTCAGGAATGTGGGCGGGGCTTGAGTGAGTCTGTGGGGAATTGATTGGATGGTGGTGGTCTGCTATTGGTGGATCACATGTGAGTGACAGGTGGCCCCGCCCACATCATATGTTATCACTGTTATCAAGTTGTGTGTATCTGACAGGCCAGTCTGGAGCCGTGCTGGGCGTGTGGTGACGTCATCAAAGACCATGTGATCCGAGCGCTGGAGCGAGCCTATCACCCGCCCTGTTTCGTCTGCACGACGTGCAGGCAGCCAATCGGAGAGCAGCGGTTCGCACAGGGGGAAGTGGGCGAGGTTTACTGCCTACAGGACTACTACAGGTGTGAACACCTCAACACTGCTGTCAGAAAACACACACTAAACACACACTGAACACACACTGAACACACACTGAACACACACTGAACACACACTAAACACACACTGAACACACACTGAACACACACTGAACACACACTGAACACACACTGAACACACACTGAACACACACTGAACACACACTGAACACACACTAAACACACACTGAACACACACTGAACACACACTGAACACACACCGAACACACACCGAACACACACGAACACACACCGAACACACACGACACACACACGAACACACACGAACACACACTGAACACACACTGAACACACACTAAACACACACTGAACACACACTGAACACACACTAAACACACACACACTGAACACACACACTGAACACACACTAAACACACACTGAACACACACTGAACACACACTAAACACACACTAAACACACACTGAACACACACTGAACACACACACTAAACACACACTGAACACACACTGAACACACACTAAACACACACTGAACACACACTGAACACACACTGAACACACACTGAACACACACTAAACACACACTGAACACACACTAAAACACACACTGAACACACACTGAACACACTGAACACACACTGAACACACACTGAACACACACTGAACACACACTAAACACACACACTGAACACACACTAAACACACACTGAACACACACTGAACACACACTAAACACACACTGAACACACACTGAACACACACTAAACACACACTGAACACACACTGAACACACACTAAACACACACACTGAACACACACTAAACACACACTGAACACACACTGAACACACACTGAACACACACTGAACACACACTAAACACACACTGAACACACACTGAACACACACTGAACACACACTAAACACACACTAACACACACTGAACACACACTAAACACACACTGAACACACACTGAACACACACTAAACACACACTGAACACACTGCATCTCTAACACACACTGAACACACTGAACACACACTAAACACACACTGAACACACACTAAACACACACTGAACACACACTGAACACACACTGAACACACACTGAACACACACTAAACACACACTGAACACACACTGAACACACACTGAACACACACTGAACACACACTGAACACACACTGAACACACACTGCACACACTCTGAACACACACTGAACACACACTGACACACACTAAACACACACTGAACACACACTGAACACACACTAAACACACACTGAACACACTGAACACACTGAACACACACTGAACACACACTGAACACACACTGAACACACACTAAACACACACTGAACACACACTAAACACACACTGAACACACACACACTGAACACACACTAAACACACACTGAACACACACTGAACACACACTGAACACACACTAAACACACACTGAACACACACTAAACACACACTGAACACACACTGAACACACACTGAACACACACTAAACACACACTGAACACACACTGAACACACACTAAACACACACTGAACACACACTGAACACACACTAAACACACACTGAACACACACTGAACACACACTGAACACACACTAAAACACACACTGAACACACACTGAACACACACTGAACACACACTAAACACACACTGAACACACACAACACACACTGAACACACACTGAACACACACTGAACACACACTGAACACACACTAAACACACACTGAACACACACTGAACACACACTAAACACACACTGAACACACACTGAACACACACTGAACACACACACTAAACACACACTGAACACACTGAACACACACTGAACACACCACACTGAACACACACTAAACACACACTGAACACACACTGAACACACACTAAACACACACTGAACACACACTGAACACACACTAAACACACACTGAACACACACTGAACACACACTGAACACACACTAAACACACACTGAACACACACTAAACACACACTGAACACACACTGAACACACACTAAA
>CM040929.1:9355910-9413410 GCA_023029165.1 Gobiocypris rarus
GTTGTGAAATATTGAGTATTAGTTGTGAGATATTGAGTATTAGTGTGAAATATTGAGTATTAGTGTGAAATATTGAGTATTAATGGTGAAATATTGAGTATAAGTGTGAAATATTGAGTATTAGTTGTGAAATATTGAGTATTAGTGTGAAATATTGAGTATTAGTTGTGAAATATTGAGTATTAGTAGTGAAATATTGAGTATAAGTGTGAAATATTGAGTTTTAGAGTGAAATATTGAGTATTAGTGAAATATTGAGTATTAGTTGTGAGATATTGAGTATTAGTAGTGAAATATTGAGTATTAGTTGTGAAATTTTGAGTATTAGTATGAAATATTGAGTATTAGTTGTGAGATATTGAGTATTAGTGTGAAATATTGAGTATTAGTGAGAAATATTGAGTATTAGTGTGAAATATTGAGTATTAGTAGTGAAATATTGAGTATAAGTGTGAAATATTGAGTATTAGTTGTGAAATATTGAGTATTAGTAGTGAAATATTGAGTATTAGTTGTGAGATATTGAGTATTAGTAGTGAAATATTGAGTATTAGTTGTGAAATTTTGAGTATTAGTATGAAATATTGAGTATTAGTTGTGAGATATTGAGTATTAGTGTGAAATATTGAGTATTAGTGAGAAATATTGAGTATTAGTTTGAAATATTGAGTATTAGTAGTGAAATATTGTGTATTTGTAGTGAAATATTGACTATTTGTTGTGAAATATTGAGTATTAGGGGGCGGCAGTGGCTCAGTGGTTCATGTAGATCATCTGCAAACCGGAAGGTTGGTGGTTCGATCCCGGTTCCACCTGACCAAGTGTCGAGGTGTCCATGAGCAAGACACCTAACCCCAGCTGCTCCCGACGAGCTGGATGGCGCTTGCATGGCTGACCCGCCCGTCGGTGTATGAATGAGTGAGTGAATGGGTGAATGTGAGGCAATGTGTAAAGCGCTTTGGATGGCCATTGGTCTGTTAAAAGCGCTATATAAAATGCAGTCCATATTAGTTGTGAGATATTGAGTATTAGTGTGAAATATTGAGTATTAGTTGTGAAATATTGAGTATTAATGGTGAAATATTGAGTATAAGTGTGAAATATTGAGTATTAGTTGTGAAATATTGAGTATTAGTGTGAAATATATTTGTATTAGTTGTGAAATATTGAGTATTAGTGTGAGATATTGAGTATTAGTGTGAAATATTGAGTATTAGTGTGAAATATTGAGTATTAGTGTGAAATATTGAGTATTAGTTGTGAAATATTGAGTATTAGTAGTGAATTGAGTATAAGTGTGAAATATTGAGTATTAGTTGTGAAATATTGAGTATTTGCCATCGTGACATTTGCTTAGATGTCGCATAGTGACGGGCGCGCGCAGGGTTGCGGTGCTCGTCGCCGTGGGTCCCTTCGCGCGCTCCCGCTCGTGCACGCGCACGGCCGCGAGATCTTTTTCCTCACACGAGCTAGCAGTGGATTTTACCTCACGGTCAGAGATTAAACGACGCGAAAGCGCATATGTGCATGAACGGGACACGGTCGACGCAGGATGGTTCGGGAAACCAGACACCTCTGGGTGGGAAATTTACCCGAACATGTTCGCGAGGAGAAGATTGTGGAGCATTTTAAACGGTGAGTTACACAAGAAGCGGAGCTGCGCGCGCAGTGACGCGGCCTCGCGCGGACACAAACAGCCTCAGCGCGCGATGCCAGAAAATTAGCGACAAAACGCCGATGAAAACGAGTTAAAACACTACCAATGAGCGCCAAACACGATTTAGAGTGTTAAACAGAGTGAAGCGGTCTCTGATGAGCCGCCAGCCCGCGAACACGACCAAGTTGAGCAGTTAGCCGCTTCACTAGTTCATGTTTTGCTGGTAGTTGTGTGAAATCTGTGGTGATTTTCACAGAAAACGTCCGTTTTGCGTTCACGCCACCATTACGCCGCAAGAAAAGTAGCATAAAACGCGCTTTCCGCGTGAGAACCGCCAGTGTTTGTGTCCGTGTGCGGCGATTAGCTCGCTGCTAACAGCGTCCGGACAGGCTGAGCCGGTTTAACAGCGGAACCGATTCAGAAACTGGAGTGCGGGTCTGCTGTGTAACGGAGTTCTGCGATAGTTCTGAGGTAAACGCAAAGTTCACGCGGTATTAGCGTTCATGGAGCGAATGCAGAAAAACCGCTAAAACGATGTGAATTCGATTTGCGTTTGCAGTGTGAACGCGCCATAAGAGTATTATCAGCTGTCAAATGAAGTTTTTGTGGGTCAGAAAGTGGGTTTTGTGTTGTTTTACCTGAATGCGTAACGTTTACAGTGGCTGGTCTCTTTCCCTCAGGTATGGCCGGGTGGAGGCGTCAAGGTCCTGCGGAAGCGCGGCTCCGAGGGCGGCGTGGCGGCCTTTGTGGATTTTGTCGACATTAAAAGTGCTCAGAAGGCGCACAATGCCGTTAACAAAATGGGGGACAGGGACCTTCGCACCGATTACAATGAGCCGGGTTCAGTGCCCAGCGCCGTGCGGGGTCTGGAGGACGGCACCCCCTCTAGCAGTCACGGAAGGGAGGTTGCGGGGTTCTCGAGGAGCGCCGTGGGGCCGGTGTACGGGCCTCCGGTGTCTCTCCACACCAGAGAGGGGCGCTATGAACGCAGACTAGACGGGTAAGTGGACACAGGCTCCCTCTGGGGGACTATGGTGTCAGATTCAGGGGTTGAGGTTGGGTTAAACACAATACTGATTGCTAAGACCAGATTCTAGGGATCCCTCTCCGTTCTCTGAGGCCTGACTTCCTGCACACGGGATTATTAATCCTTGTCTATCGTGTAAGAATGAGTGGATTAGATTGGTGTGTTCAAAATGTGGGATTACTGTGTGAGCCATAGCCCTCGTCTGAGTTGGATATCACCCACGTGGAGAATATCCCGGTCGGTTTGGATATTACGATGTCTGGCGGGTGAGTTTGGATATTAGGCGTCCTCCAAATCTGGGATGTTACTACACCTTGGATGTGGAAGTATGTGCCGACGACGGATTAAACTCAAGGTTTTTAACGAGGGAAGTAGTTACGAGATATCGCGACCCTTTTTGTCAATTCTCATTTGCCTTGCACGATTCTCCCATCACCCATTTGGTCATTGTGCTAACTGTGTGTCATGGTCAGCCGTGGATGTGTATCCCTGCCGTGGATTTAGGAGCGAGCCGCCCGTGCCGAGTGGAGTAAGTGTGTCAGGGTTTCATCATCTCATCCTCCACGTCATTCTTAGAGAGGGCCGCAAACGTACGTCGCTCCCGAAGACCAGAAGATGTTGGATCTAACCTCTCGCTGGATGTATAGGTGTAGGCCGAACTGGATTACCTGATCGCGAGTGGATGTACGCAGGCCGGAGAAGACTCGGATGAAGCCGTTTAATGCGCTGGAATTACGCACCGTTTGGTTTTTTGTCCCGCAGAGCCGTCGTCTCTTCGGATTATCCCTCACCAGTGGAAAGCTATGGTTTTTTACCTGGAAGAAGTTTGACTTTCTTGCTTTTGCTATACTTTGTTTTGAGAACGGTGCGGATGGCCGGCGCGACCCAGTTTGGAGGAAGAACCTTTGGGCTTAAGTGGGATCGGTCCGTTTTTTCGCCAGGCTCCGCTTAACGCCGCCGCCACCGCCGTTTTTGGCTCACACACAATTCGTCCTATATTGTATTGGGAATATGTAGGGTCAGTTACTGCTCTGAAAAGGTTGGTATTGCCCTGCCTTACGCCTCTCTGTGCTTTCTCTCTCTAACCTAGACATGCACCCTGTCTCTAACCCTGTTCTGTACTAACCCTAGAGCCTTGTGTTATTAACCCCTGTCCCTCCATACGGGCTCCAGCGGGCGGAGCCAGATAGCGAGCATGGTTCCTCCGCCAGCCGCGCTCATTTAGAAACACTGCATGATTGGCGTAGAAGTCATTTCCAGTGCTAGCGCCTCAGCGTAGCTCAGTCCAGCAGCCTCGCGGTCACATGATTTCTCTCGTTAAATTGTGCCTCCCCAACCTGGCCCGCTAGATTTTGGACAAGGCGCAGTTGAGTTCCTGTGTTAGCTGTTTGCGATTGATCCAGCTGGAGTCTAAGTGTGTGTGTTCCCTCTCTGTCGTGTCTCTTCCTGTCTCTCTCACAGCAGCGGCTCCGACAGCCGGGAGCGAGCGTACGAGCACAGTCCGTACGGACACCACGAGCGCAGCGGCTCGTTCGAGAGGCCGCGCCACTACAACGCGGACTATTACAGGGACCGCTCTATGTTTGCCTCCGGGGTCAGCTCCAGCCCGGCCGCTAGCGCTCTTAGTGGTGGCTTCGACGCGTCCGAGTCGCACTTTGAGACTCGGATCCGTGACCCTTTCACCCTTTCCAGTTCCGCTCGCCGCGACCCGTACCGTGACAACAGGGGCCGACGCGCGGACCGGACGTACCACCACCATCGGCGGAGCCGGTCCTCGCACTCTTCCCAGTCACGGCACCCGTCGCCCCAGAGGAGCGCGGGACAGACCCCTAAAGCCGCCCACTCTCCCAAACGAGCCCCCCCGGTGTCCCCCGGGCGGGGCCCTCGCTCGCGCAGCCCGTCCTCCAGCTCGGACTCGGTCAGCAGCACCAGCAGCACCGGCAGCGGCAGGTACCGTACCCGTTTGATTACCATCAGAATCCGGCCATGCCTGGCCCGATGAAATAAAGTTGGGTTAATTCAGTGTTGAGTAATCAAAAGGGTCACATCACTTTACTGTAGTTCATTTAATAACTAATGTAGATGAGATGGGTGTTTTTTCTTCAGAAATTCTGCCGTCTACTTTTTTTGGGAGATTCTGTGTTTTTTTAGGCGATTAGATTTCGATCTATAATCTGCCATTTTAAACTTGCACTAAAACTACTTCAAACTTAGAAACGTCTGCTCTCAAGCCAACCTTAACTTTGACGAACTTTATCTGGTTGTTATTATTGTTTGGCTTTGAGTTTAGGCTCCATTTTAAATTTTTCAAAAAATTCTGGGTTTTCCATTTTAAGGCGAGACACTACAGGTGAATATGGATTTATTTTTTAATTGCAAGATATCAGTGTGAAACTTCTCCAGTTTATTACTGGCATAAACATAAGAAGTAAATGTATTACAAGTTTTGTATTACTTAATGCTTTAATATGAAAATGAGGCCTTATGTATTTATAATAATATACTTTTCCAAAAGCAAAATCTGGAAATTGGAAAGGACCAGTTTTAAAATGATTGGTTCAATTAGTTGCCATATTAGATGAGCGGGCTTTGACAGAGGGGATTCTGGGTAACTGATTTTATGCTTTAGAGAATACCGACAATAGCCTTAACAAATCTTTTTAGAGTAAAAGGAGATATAACTCCGGATAGGAATGATATATCAACACATCCCTCGGGAAAAGCCTTTAAGACTGGATGAGTTGGTGCATCTGAAGTGTGAGAACTTTAATGTTTTATACTGTATAATTGCACACATTTCTAAGAAAACCCCAACCTACAAACTAAATATATATTCCGTTCGTTAATATCAGAAGTGTAATATTTAAAACACATGGCCATTGATTAATGAATAATCAACATGCTAATTACAGTACTAATTTCCACTGTGGTACTAACCGTGCAGGTTTTAACAGTATTACTCTTACCGATACTGCTTAACGGTATTCTTTAAAAATAATATAATTAACATGCCTTTATAATCTGAAAAGTAAAATATCTGAAGCAAAAGAAACCGCAATGATTGAACAAAACAAATATAAAACACATTTGTAAATGGATCAGTGAAAGCACTTTTTTGTGTTTTATATGCATAAGATCCAACATAAGAACAAAGTGCAAACAAATGTTAAATAAACAAATACACAAATCAAACATTGCTTTAATTTCAGGAAGGTCTGCTAACATTAATATTACTTAGAAAGAACAAACCTACAAAGAAATCATATAAAGTAATGAAATGTAAAATAGCACTGTATAAATTGATAGATTAATGTTATTAACTAACGTTATTCATTCTCTTTGCCTTTGAATGAATGGCTCAATCGTCAGCTGGTTTATTAGACGCTGCCCCTTTAAGACCCAATGCAGAATTAATAATATCAGATTCTCCTATTTCTCCAAAACCATCACTCCCATTTAAGATATAAACTGTTAGAGTAACTACTCTCCAATCCGGTCACTTTCACACAGGCTATTCGTTGTTTATTTGATAGTTTAGAGGCGCACGAGCCTAAAATATAAAGTGCAAGTCAGTCCATTTCGCAGCACACACACATAAGCCGCCTTGAAGTTCAGCGGATTATTGTGTATTTAATAGCTCTGTTCATTATCAAACACATCCCGCAGTAAAGCAACAGTAGAGACTGCAGTTACAACACTCACTGATTCTGACGTTTAGGGAGAAGTGACATCCCTGTGAAGGGAAGGATGAGCTCGACGGGACACGCCTACAGGGTTTACCTCATATCTACTTCTTATAATTCTTGGAAGCCGAAATCGAAATAAAATGAGATTATCACAGCACATTGATCTGACGTGTTGTGTTCGCTGTAGCTCTGCTCGATTGCGAATATCAAAAATGCGTCACGGACAAATGGTTTAATATTATCTCGGTAACACTTTAAGGTTAATGATGAACTGCACTTATAAAGCATTTATTTATCTTTGTTAATGTTCATTTCAACATTTTCTAATGCATTAATAAAATCTTGTTAGCATTAGCTAATGCACTGTGAGCTAACATGAACAGCTGGATTTATATTAACTAACGTTAACAAAGATGAACTAAAGCTGAACAGAGGTGTTGTTCATGTTAACTAACACAACCTTATTGTAAAGTGCTACCATTTATCTAATTTAGAAACGACTGGCAAAGATATAATATGCCAGATATGACGTCTATCAATTATAAATAGTAAATGTATTTTCATAATTTCTCCAGTATCGATAGCAGGCAAATTTACCGGTTGCACATGCAAATTTTAGTCGCAAAATGCAACCATTTGGTCGCGGCCTGGCGCACACACGGCACAGCGCACACACACACACGGCACAGGCGCACACACACACACGGCACACGCACAGGCGCACACGGCACAGGCGCACACACACACAGCACAGACACACGGCACAGGCGCACACACACACACGGCACAGACACACGGCACAGGCGCACACACACACGCACAGGCGCACACACGCACGCACGCACGCATGCGCGCCACGCACGCGCACAGACACACGGCACAGGCGCACACACACACACGGCACAGGCGCACACACACACATACGGCACGCGCACACACACAGGCGCACACACACACACACACGGCACAGGCACACACACACACACACACACGGCACAGGCGCACACACACACACGGCACAGGCACACACACACACGGCACGCATGGCACACGGCACTCATTCAGACGCTCACCTGCGCCACCTGCTGGCCCTTTAGTTTCATCTTTATTTTCAACATTTCTTATTTGGGTACTCAAAAATACAAAACATTATTTAATGCAGATGTATTTTTCAGTGTAAATTATTTAGTTTGATTGTTAACAGCACTATAGTTTAATTTATTGATCGAATTTGAAAATCAAAAAAATATTTAATAAGATGAGGGGAAAAAATGCCATTTATAAAACGTAAAAATATGCCAAATATGCAGATTTAAATATGTCAAAGCTGATTGAACATTGGTGAGAATATTACTTTAAAAAATCGAACTTTTTGTTTTCCCGTACAAGTGAATGCCTGAAGCAGATGTTTAAAGTGTATCCCAGACCCAGCTCCCGGGATGGACTTCGCTCGGAAGCTTCAGATCATCCTGCAGTCTCTTTACTCTTCCCTTTGCTTGGGTGGCACAGTCGTGACATACAGGGTTACCGTTACTTGACATGTTTTAAGCATGTGGTTGTGTTCTTCTCTTAACCAGTGTTGGGGTAACGCATTACAAGTAACTTGAGTTACGTAATCAGATTACTTTTTCATGTAACTAGTAAAGTAACGCATTACTTTTAAAATTTACCACAAAATATCTGAGTCACATTTATTTCCCCATGAAACCGAGAGTAAGTGCAGAGGCGTGTGTGTGAACATGTTATTGTAGTTCTAGACTAAATGTGAGCATTTATTCATCTCACGTGCACAATAAAGATTCGGTACTCCTCAAAATCAGTCCAATGCAAAATCAGAATACTATGGAAACCTCAAATAATTAAATGTTAATTGAAACAAATATGTTTATGCATTTAATCTCACTTTATTGACCAATATCTTGCTGCTGACCTTTGATGATTTAGTTAAACCGTGAGAAAAAATGAATAGATTTTGTTTTTATTGCTAAAACCTTTTTCTCCAGTGTCCTATTCTCCCATGATCCAGAATGGCAGCAGAGCGGCGCCCTCTACTGTTCATGCCTGAATTTGCATTTTTACCTCAATTTCAATTTGGGTATCAATAACATTATTTTTCTTTTTAATTTTGTATTTGGAGATGATTTGATGGTATATTTATGCAATACTTATGGTCTTTTTATTATTATTATTGCAGTATTTCAGGGTAAAATAGAGACTGGGCCTCAAAATACTGTGTGAAGTAGCGCCTCTTTTGGAATGATCTGAGATCAGCCGCCACCGGAGTGACCACTAGAGGGCTCTATGCACTAGTTCTCTTCTCAACACATTTATTTATTTTTATTTATTTTTCCGATGGATTTGAATATATTTTAAAAATCTCAGACTATTTATTATAAAGTTTAAGAATTTGTTGTTGTTAGAAATGTAGATTGTTTTCTGTGAATGTGTTCGTGTTGTCACGATACCAAAATTATGACTTTGATACGATCCCAGAGTAAAATATCTCGATACCGATACTAAATCCATACCACGGTCAAAAAACCACCCAGTAAAAGTAATAGAATATGACAACAGAACTTATTAATCATAGTCTTATTTTTTTTAAACTAAAATCTCACGTGGCCAGCATGTTCCCGCCCTGGTTTTTGACCATTTCTTCTAATTGCAATTTTTTTATTTTCTTTGTTTTTAAAAATAAGCAAAAAATGCAAATTACAAACAATATGACAAAAACTGCTTTATTCTTCAGCTATAGGTCTGTTTAACAGTATAGCAAGTCAAGAAATAAACTAAAACTGCTTCGTCTTCACTCAATAAATGAACTATACACTGATTCTTAATGAATATATTAAAATTGTTTAGCCAGTCATGGGGTGGTTTTCTATTTTTCATTGTTGTTTGATTAACATTAATCACACAGAATATTAGATCCGGCTTAACACGGATCTCCATGATCCGAAGGAACTGAATGGCGATCGCATGTTGTCTGAAAGGCGTGTGCTCGCGCTTCCGGTCAGAGTCCCGCGTTATTTCTCTCATGCGCGCGTGTTTCTGTTGCTTTCCTTGTCATGCGTGTATATTTAACTCCTCTGCGTCCAATGTGTAGTGAGCGGTGGAAGCAGAGCTCACACATAGGGCTGTAGCTATCGATTCTTTTAATAATCGAGTATTCTACCGTTTATTCCATCGATTAATCGAGTAATCGGATAATAATTACTTTTTTCTTTATTAAAGAGCAATACTACATATATAAGAGAAAATAAGACGGGTATCTTAAAATTAACATCTAATTTGTTTTCTTTTTAGAAAAATAGTTTTATTGCTGAAATTGCATACATAATAATTGTGAAAATAACTAATTTTAACGCATTCAATTGCCACATTATAAAAATCTATTTCAAATTAGTTAAAAAAAGTTCCGTCTAAAGCTAAACCTACAACCAATAAACCAAAATAATATTAATATAAATAGCAATAATGCCTAAACATTGCATGTATGTTTAAAGCTTAACTTTAAAGTTTGAGCTTCAGTTCAGGCATGACAAGCCTTTACTGTCTTCTGAAGGCTGTGTGGCTTTTGTAAGAAGCAAAAATATTGGACAGGAAACTTGAAATAAGAACAAGAGTACAGATGGTGGTCACACTAGAGATGCTGTGGATAACTTCAGCGAATCCGCTGTTAAAAACAAACCATCCATCCGCACCCGATCGTCATAAACTCAAATCCTCAGTGTAAGCGCGATGCTACCGTCACACATTAGCTACACTGAAGTATTGCTTTAAAACAAATCTTCTTTGGCGAAATTACACGATTTAAATAACCCAAACGGGTTGACACCTCTACATGACCTCGCAAACGCGAGAGATGAGTTTGTGTTTAATTCAGATAAAGTAGCCTACATCGCACATACAGATCTACATCTTCAGCTAATCATATTCATCATTGTAACACAGCTTGTTTAATTAAGTTAGTAGCTATAAATATTGCTCGTATCTCCTCAGCTGCACATGAACTGCCGCATAAATGAAGCCTAAATGTTCAGTGTCGTATCCTGAAGCTCAACACACAGTCGTCTTCATTTAACAATAGCGAGACTAAATGATATTAGCAGAGCTGATGCCAATCTCTCTCATTGGGTCTTTGAACTCAACATGAGCTAAAAACGAGAGTTAAAGAGCGACACATTCATTGCGTTTTACCGTGAAATGAGTTCCGCGTCTTAATTAAAATCAACACATTAATGATTTCTCTCATCCACCCGCAATTTTTGGGATGTTTACCCACCTTACCCACCTGAACCGCAATCCGCGCATACTCCGAGTCCTTACACAAAAAAAAAATATTTCTGCAACATCCGTGTGTAGTTAAATGAACTAAACGAAGCATCGGGGCAGATGATTTTGCCTCGAGGATTTTTTCAATTCGAGTAACTCAAGGAATCGTTTCAGCCCTACTCACACACATCCACACACACAAATACAGCTCTTATTAACGCGCCGTCCTTCTTAAAGTACCGGAACTAATACAATTCCATATCGTACCACTTATAATAGCAGGGTATCGCAATACTTTTCTAGTACCGCTATATCGTGCAACACTAGAATGTGTTTTTGCAGATTTGCCATTAATTTCCTGTGGTGGTCACTTTTGACCGAAGAGCACAAGTGGGAGTTTTTTTTTTTTTTACCACCGCTTAGGCATTCTCGAATCATGAACAAAATTGTTGTGTGTGTTTACATCCCTAATGCTAGAAAAGTCATTAAGTTTCAAATCATTCTGTGATTTAAAAAAAAATTAAAAACAGAAAGTTTTCCGGTCAGAAATGACCGAAGAGCACCAGAGGGTTAAATGAGATCTTTCTTTAAAGAAACACAGAAATATCGCAATATATATCAGTGTATGGTATGGTAACCCCTGTATCGCGATGCGTATTGTGTGTCGCCAGATTATTTGCTGCTTTGAGTTATATTTTGCTCATTTCTTACAGCTTTGTTTAAATACCAGTGAAATCCACTTTATTCTGTCCCAAATTTTCATTTGAATAGTTTACGGTTTTTCTATCATCAAGAATGTCGTCATCAATTGAACTCGTAAAACTTTTAGTCACATTTTACCAGTGAGATGAATTCTGTGAAATTCTCTGTTTACATTTCTGGATTGTGTGTTTTATGATTTAACCGGATTTAATTTATTAAATAAACAGTGGTGATCAAACTTGATCAAAATCTTTTAAATGTAATTGCACAGCAGAAGGTGATTAGTGATGTCAAATGCAGATGATTTCCCAGCTCGTTCAGGTTTAGCTGTCCAGACCGCTAGCAGTGAGGGAGCGGTGACTCGTAACACTTGCAGTGGAGGAAGTGTTTGATGCTGTAATGGTGTGTGTGTGTGTGTGTGTGTGTGTGTGTTCTCTGGCAGCAGTGATTCGAACAGCAGCTCCAGTGAAGGGTCGCGGGCGCGCTCCGTACAGTCGACGGCCACACACGCCCCTCCGGCGCCGCTGCCGCTGGACTCCGACGAGCCGCGCAGGAGCTTCGGCATCCGAGTCCAGAACCTGCCCACGCGATCCACAGGTGACCCCTCACACACCTGCACCGTTTGCTCTGGGCATCTACTAGAACTCACTTTTGCAGCACCTGTTTTCAAACTCTGTCTGAACGCTCTTATGTAGTTTTGGTTTCTTTAAAACCCTCCTTCAGTAAAGCATGGCCTGCTCTGATTGGCCAGTTGTGTAACGCCCCTTTCCGTAACTGGCGAGTAAACGCTTCTTCCTTGGGTGGGATTACTCTTTAATGAAGCTCAGTCCGTGTCTGATCAGCGTGTGTTGCTGTTTTATTGCTCATTCAGGGCTTGACGCTCACTTTTTTTCCCATGATGCACCTGTGCTGCTTAGTTGAAAAGTGTCGGAGTATGTTTAGAAACTATTTCTGCGTTTATATATAAAACACACCATACTAGTGTTATTTGAGTGTCACTTTGAATTAGGGCTGTAGCTATCGATTCTTTTAGTAATCGAGTATTCTACCGTTTATTCCATCGATTAATCGAGTAATCGGATAATAATTACTTTTTTCTTTATTAAAGAGCAATACTACATATATAAGAGAAAATAAGACAGGTATCTTAAACTTAACATCTAATTTGTTTTCTTTTTAGAAAAATAGTTTTATTGCTGAAATTGCATACTAATAACTGTGAAAATAACCCATTTTAATGCATTCAATTGCCCAAATTAGTTAAAAAAAGTTCCGTCTAAAGCTAAACCTACAACCAATAAACCAAAATAATATTAATATAAATAGCAATAATGCCTAAACATTGCATGTATGTTTAAAGCTTAACTTTAAAGTTTCAGCTTCAGTTCAGGCGTGACAAGCCTTTCCTGTCTTCTGAAGGCTGTGAGGCTTTGTAAGAAGCAAAAATATTAGACAGGAAGGAAACTTGAAATAAGAACAAGAGTAGAGATGGTCACACTAGAGATGCGCGGATAACTTCACCGAATCCGCTGTTAAAAACAAACCATCCATCCGCACCCGATCGTCATAAACTCAAATCCTCAGTGTAAGCGCGATGCTATCGTCACATTTTAGCTACACTGAAGTATTGCTTTAAAACAAATCTTCTTTGGCGAAATTACACGCTTTAATAACCCAAACGGGTTGACACATCTACATTACCTCGCATAACGCGAGAGATGAGTTTGTGTTTAATTCAGATAAAGTAGCTTACATCGCACATACAGATCTACATTTTGAGCTAATCATATTCATCATTGTAACACAGCTTGTTTGATTAAGTTAGTAGCTATAAATATTGCTCGTATCTCCTCAGCTGCCGCGCGAACTGCTGCAAATGAAACCTAAATGTTCAGTGTCGTATCCTGAAGCTCAACACACAGTCGTCTTCATTTAACAATAGCGAGACTAAATGATATTAGCAGTGCTGATGCCAATCTCTCTCGCATTGGGTCTTTGAACTCAACATGAGCTAAAAACGAAAGTTAAAGAGCGACACATTCATTGCGTTTTACCGTGAAATGAGTTCCGCGTCTTAATTAAAATCAACACATTAATGATTTCTCTCATCCACCCGCAATTTTTGGGATGTTTACCCACCTGAACCGCAATCCGCGCATACTCCGAGTCCTTATACAAAAAAAATATTTCTGCAACATCCGTGTGTAGTTAAATGAACTAAGCGGCGGGGGCAGATGATTTTGCCTCGAGCATTTTTTCAATTCGAGTTACTCGAGGAATCGTTTCAGCCCTACTTTGAATTCAGTTTAATTCTGTTTTCATTAGTTTTAGTAATTCTCTGATTGGTGCACGTGAAGACAAGCTTGTGAACTTAAAGCCCAAAATATCTATAATAGTCTCTCTGGTACAGATAACGTCAGAATCAAAGTGAACAATTTCAGAATATGGGTTGTTTGGGGGGATAACTTGCGCGTGATCTTACACATAAGAACTTCTGACAGGTTTAACGAACATGTTCTGTCCTCGTTCAGAACCCATTAGACTTTCCTGCATCTTCATAAACACATGCATTAAGCGGCTCCATCCGTGGGGATTTATTGAGCTCGTTATGACCGTTTTAAGAGAGTAGACGTTCATTGGAGGGACCGAAATCTCTCAGGTTTCATTAAAATATCTGTGTGTTGAAGATGAGCCAAAGTCTTGTGTGTTTGGAACGACGTGGGTCCGACTGGTCAGAGATCCGTCGACCCATTCCCATGCTGTGTTCTACTCCCATCAGACACCAGTTTGAAGGATGGCCTCTTTCACGAGTTCAAGAAATACGGGAAGGTGACGGTGCAGATCCACGGGCGTCGGAGAGCGCTACGGCCTGGTGTTCTTCCGTCAGCAGGAGGACCAGGAGAAAGCCCTCAGCGTGTCCAAAGGGAAGCTCTTCTTCGGGATGCTGATCGAGGTCACGGCCTGGAACGGCCCCGAGACGGAGAGCGAGAACGAGTTCCGGCCCCTGGACGGACGCATCGATGAGTTCCACCCCAAGGCCACGCGCACGCTGTTCATCGGGAACCTGGAGAAGACCACCAACTATCAGCAGCTGCTCGACGTCTTCCAGCGCTTCGGCGAGATCGTGGTACGCTAGCGTTCGGACCCTTTTACCGTGTCGTTGTTGATCAGTGTGAAATCGACCAATGTCTGAGAGACGATCGCAGCATCTCATGTCATAGATTCAGATTTGAAGGCAAAACATCTGTCAATCTTCACATTGATCAACTCTGACCAAGGCTTCATAACTATCTGGTTTCCTCGTTTTGATGTTATTTTCAACCAAAACAAGACAATCATGTTTTACGATAGTCAATGTTTTAAGAATTTGTAGATTTTTGGATTGAAAACAAGACAAAAACACCAAGTTAGAAAAGCGTGTTTGCCATGTGCCATCCCACATTAGGAGTTTAACTGCTTAATTAGCATAATAGCTTATCGCTCGATTGCTTTGCTCCCTAGAAATGGACGGAGCTACAAATACAATGAGCTTTATCCGCTCACCCAGTTTGGATATAAATCACCACAAATTGAAGCTGGAGTCGGCACTTCATGTCAGAACTATTGTGGTGGTGGTCAACTTTGGTGGTTATTACTTTCCCCAGTCGTTCTAGAGAGTGGATCTGAGCCATATAAATCTGTTTAATATGGACATTTCCTACAATCGAGCAAACTGTAATTGTAATGTTTGATTTTTCAGGATATTGATATCAAGAGGGTGAATGGCGTTCCCCAGTACGCATTTGTCCAATACTCCGATATTGCAAGTGTTTGTAAAGCCATTAAGAAGATGGATGGAGAGTATCTGGGCACCAACCGGCTGAAGGTACTGCAGATGTTTAAACCGTATTGGGTGAAATCGGCCGGGATGGTGTGTAATGTTTATTTCTGCCTTGACTCCAGCTCGGGTTTGGGAAGAGCATGCCGACAGCATGCGTGTGGTTGGACGGGCTGACCTCCAATATCACAGAGCAGTACCTCACGCGACACTTCTGCCGCTACGGACCCGTCGTCAAGGTAGACTTTGACTATATGGAGTTTTACTGGGGTTGTGTAGAGTTATACTGGGGACACTCAAATTATGATCCAAGTTACTCAACTAAATATACAAATAGAATTTATTAATTTCATCATATAATTCTATAAACTATCCAAATTAAACTAGCCAAATCAAATTTTGTTGCAATGTTGTCCTGTTTAACACTGTGAAGCTGCTTTGAAACAATCGTCATTGTAAAAGCGCTATATAAATAAAGTTGATTGATTGATTGATTGACCGTTGACCTCTTTTACAGGTGGTGTTTGATAGGTTAAAAGGAATGGCTCTTGTTCTGTACAACAACACTGATTTTGCTCAAGCAGCTGTTAGAGAAACCAAAGGGTGGAAAATCGGAGGGAACAAAATTAAGGTGACTTGAAAAATAAAATGTCATGTTTTCTCAAAAAAATATTAGATTCTTGAGCAGCAAAGGATCCTGAAATTTCACATATATTGTCATATATTACAGTTTTTACTGTATTTGAGACTTTGAGACTGAGCCTATATACAGTTATATAATGAAATGTTTGTTTCTTCTGTCCAGGTGGATTTTGCCAGTCAGGAGAGTCAAATGGCTTTCTATCGATCTATGCAGGCGTCAGGGCAGGACATCCGTGATTTTTATGATATTCCATCAGAGAGAAGGTGACTGCCGCCTTTACACCGTACAAACTATAATTCCTCCATGCAGTTTGTCCATCTTCAAGCTCTTTGTTAATTATTGCCCAAATCTTGTTTCTTTTTGTCAGGGAGGAGCGGCGAACTCCTTATCATGACTTTTCGGCTGAGCGGGCATATTACGAGAATGTCCGGACTCCTGGCATTTACGCCGAAGACCCCCGTCGAGACTATCCTGGTCGCAGTCGCGATCGCTATGCAGAGTTGGATCATTACCAAGGAGATCACTACGATCCCCGCTATCATGAGGACCCACGGGAATACAGAGACTATCGAGACCCTTTTGAGGACATCCGGAAGTACAGTTACATCCAGCGGGAGCGTGAGCGGGAGCGTGAGCGGTTTGAGGCCGACCGAGGCAGATGGAGTCCGTCTCATCCGCGGCGTCCCTTAACGCCCTCTGCTTCACCCTCACCGTCCGAGCGCATTTCAAGAGAAGCTGAGAGACGTGTGTACCGACACTCCTCTGAGAGATCTGGAAGCTGCAGCTCGCTGTCTCCACCGCCACCTCAGTTTGAGAAGTCGGAGAAATCACCAGTAGATTACAAAACGGAAGGGCTGGAGAGAGAGATGGAGCCAACTGAGGTGGAGCGCGCAAGTGGAGCGGAGAACAAGAAGCGTGGCCGACGCAAGGAAAAGGCTGACCGGGAGAAGGGAGAGAAGGCAAAGCAGAGGAGAGGCAAAGTGCAGTCTCCCAGTGCACCTCATTCTGAACCCGATAGAGAGGCTACTCTTGATTTGGCTTCTGGGAAGGTAAAAGTCTCAGATGTGGAGAGTCAAGAAAAACAAAAGCATAAAGGGGACAAAGAACCCTCCCCGGCTGAGCACGTACCTCCCCTTGAGCCTCAAAAGGGAGAGCGACTCGATCAGGGCAAAAGTGAGTCGTTGGACAGGGATGGCAAAGGAAAGTCAAAGAAACATTTAAAGTCTGACTCTGGTAGTGATGGCAAAGATTCCCTTTTAGATTCGGACAGACTTGCAGCGAGAAAGAGGCGTTTTGGTGATCCCAGTGGGAAAACTATAAGACAGAAAAGGAGCCGTCTAGAGGATGATCCAGGTCCTGGGATTAGCCAACCCGCTGACTTTGCTACAAACACAGGATTTGCAAAAGAGGCCGATAGTGATGTGAAAGTAGAGAAAGAGGCTCAAAAAAGAGAACACTCCAAATCCAGGACTGGCTCCCATTATAGTCAAAGGGAAGAGCTGGATGGCTCTATGAGAGGGACGTCTCAATGTCCATCCTTACGACCAGGGGAATTATCCGAGCTGGATGTTTTGGACCCAAAATCGCACCCTATGCCTAGACGATTTTCAATTGACGGAACCTCAGATAAGGACAGCAAAGTAAGGGACGAATATCTTGAAAATATTGACCTTTCTCAGAGTTACCGCAAACAGATGGAGCAAAACAGGCGGCTACGGCAGCAGCTGCAGATGCCCGATAAACCAGGAAAGACTGAACCTCATCAAGGTCTAGATGCAGAAGATCTCGAGCATCGTAGCCTGGTGCATGAGGTCGGCAAGCCTCCGCAGGATGTAACTGATACCTCCCCGCCAAGTAAGATCAAGAAACAAGAGTCCTTTGAGATGGAAATGAGTGCTAAGAGAGAAAGGATTTACCGAACAGTTCGTCAAAAGAGTGAAGACCCTGAGTGGAATAACACACATTCTCCAAGGTTTCAGCATGCCCCGCTACAAAGAGAGGTAGAATATGCAGACCCTCATGCTCAAATGACTGTGAGAGAAGTTAAAGAACCATCAAAACCTGAAGATAATGTTCCATTAGATCTGGAGCTGGCCGGTAAACGGATGCAAACCGCACAGATGTCAAAGATGAGTACATCTCTTCAAGATGAGCAGCAGAGACGCTGGGAGAGTCGACTAAAGCAAGACTTGTTACCAGACTTTTCAAGGGGCTCTGAAAAAAGACGTCTAAATCGGAAGTTCTTGGATTATGGACTTTGGCCCGATTTGGAACCTGGTGAAGTGCGTTCTGACTCTGAAGAGGATCGTGAAAATAAGCCCAACTCTCCTGCACCATCAACTTCTGTATCCTTCCCTGAAAGACATCGTCCTGACAGGATGTCGGAGTCCAAGCTAACGTCCCCTCTAGAGAGACACAAATTCCGTTCTTTTGCAGACGATCAGACAATCACACCGGATACTAAAGCTCTGTTAGAGCGTGCAAAGTCTTTGTCCTCCTCGAGGGAAGATAACTGGTCTTTCCTTGATTATGATACACATTTTGCCAGTTTCAGAAGTAACAAGGACACAGAAAAGGTAGTGTCGGCACCACGACCAACTCCTCATGGTACATGAAGAAGAAAAAGATTCAAGTGAGTCTGACGACAAAGTGGATGACAGGAAAGAAGATCCAAAGCCAGAAGAACAGGAGAGACGAGAGTTGTTTGCGTCACGTTTTTTGCACAGTTCTATATTTGAACAGGATTCAAGGCGTCTCCAGCATCTGGAACGAAAGCATGAGGACCCTGAACATGCCGTTGGTTATCTGTACTCTCAGCAAGGCCCAGCAGAAGGGCAGCCTGATCCAGAACCAGTTGTGCTTTTCCATAGTCGCTTTTTGGAGCTTACAAGGTTGCAGCAACAGAAGAATAAAGAACAAATCCCTCAAAATAGCAAGCATGAAGAAACTATAGACACAACCAGAGTAAATAAAACACCTGAGGAAGAACAAGCTCCACAGCAGCAAAATGCTACTGAACCCAGTGTCCATCAAGCTGAGATCAAATCAATTAGCCCCGCTCAGGCTCCTCCGACTAGTCCGGTCCAAGCTTCTCAGACTAGTCCTGTCCTAGCTCCTCAAATATCACCACCTGTTTTAGCAGCCAAAGAATCCTTGCCATCAGTGGAAAAAGACTGTGTTGATACTCCTACCCATAATTTGCTTGATCCTTCCATGAAGGAAGACGATAAAGAGCATGCTCAGCCTTTGCTTGAGCAACCCTCAGAACCCATTAGTTCAGAATGCCAAGAGTCAAAAATCCCAGTCGAGGAGATGGCATTAAATACTAATGACTTTGAAAGTGCTCCTGAAACCAACACAGTGGTTTCAGAACCTCAAGCAATGAGAAACCAGCAAGTAATTCACAACCAGAGGCTGAGGCTCCTGTGAAGTTTCCAGAATCACCAAGTCCCCTCTCACATATCCCTTCTGAGCAACATGAAAAGGAACCAGAGACACCTCTTACAGAGGCTGAATCTAACAATACAGATGATCCGAAAGTTGCTGATAATTATCCAGTTGAAGAAGCTGTGTCTCCCCCGCCAAAGGCAAGAAATAAAAAGGCTAAAACCTCACCTCCCACACCAGTAAACACACCTCTGCCTGCTACCCCAGACAAACAGAGCACCCGCAAAAGTGAGCGTATTGACAAAGAAAAACTAAAACGCTCATCTTCTCCAAGAGGAGAGTCATCCAAGGCAGTACCTGATTTAAAGTCCGTAAGTAAGTCCCCTGTGCACAGTGCAGAAATGGAGCAAGGTACAGAGCAAAATTTACAGCCAGTTAGGGCAAGACGTAGGAATGTGCGTTCTGTTTATGCTACACCTATTGAAGATGAAACTTCACTGCAACCTGTAAAAGATGCCGAAACACCTCGTGTTGCCCGGAAGCGTAATGTAGACAGAGACGTGGGTTCTGATGTAGAGACTGTTGCTGCACCGAAACGGGGACGCCCCCCCAAGAATCGACGCCAAACAGAGGATGTACCAGCAGGAAAAACTGAGCGGTCAAAATCAACTGAGTCTAAGGAATTGGATGCCAGTGAGACAAGCCGAGAGGGGGTTCCCAAAGTAGGTAAAGGCAAATGTTCACCCCACACACAAAAAGGAGTAAGTCCAGTGAATGTATCAGCATCTGGAATTGGAAAAAAGGGAGAAAAAATGGAGAAAATATCAGAAAGTTCCAAACTCATTACTGAAGAAAACTCTCTTGTTCTTAAAAACCTTACCATTCGGCTTGATGTGACAGAGGTAAAGGCAATGCTTCAGACTAGTGAAGATGAACCTGGAACTGAGGACTCTCCCAAAAAGAGCTCACCTGGTGTGTCTTCTAAGGATGAGGCACTAGAAGCTAAATTTGAAAACGAGCCCATGGATGAAGTTAATAGTGAGAAGGAGACATTGCCTGCTGCAACACAAGCCATTGAGCCAGACGTAGCTTCGCTCTCTCGAGAGCTGGAACTCGAGCAAGCTGTTGAGAATATTGCAAAGCTGACAGAAGATGCATCTCCTCCTCCGTTTAAAAGTAACTTGACAAAGGCACAACGTTCATTAGCTGAAGAACCGGAGCGTGAATCAGAAGAAGAAAAGCCTGCAATTCCATCGAGTGAAACCGAGCTTGCTGCTGCTATAGATTCCATCACGGCAGAGGAAATATCTTGTGCCCTGCCACAAGAACAAATCATCAACTCCGTTTTAGATTCTGATATTCAGACACTCAGACCCAGTTCAAAAGTATCTGAAACCTGTGTTAAAACAGCAGTTGTTCAAGAGGAGACCGTTAGCACTCCTAGAAAAGGGAGTAGAAGCAAAGCAAAAGCATCAAAGAAGGGCAAAGGCCAAAAGGGTGCTGGAGGCAAAAAGGAACCCATCAAAGATGCTGTATTGGATGCTGAAATCATACCTGTGAAATCCCCGGAGCCCATACCCGCAGAACTTCCAGCAGTCACAGAAAGATCCCCCACAACTACAGCTGTTGTCATCACTTCCTCTTCTAAGCAAGGTGTAACTTTAACAGCACCTAATCCAAACGAACCAGAGTTGCCTCTTAAAACTGAGATGGATATCCCAAAATCTCCTGCTCTCAGCAGAAGTCCAACGTCATCCAAGTATCAGCCTTATTCATACAAAAACTCGTCCCCCTCAATGTCTCCAACTTGCCTCAAGAATCTGTCCTCATACACAAGCAAGCTTTCCGTTTCCCCAACAGAGCGTTTCAATCAGCCGAAAGAAGCTGGGGTCCTCTCCCCTCCACAGACCTCTGTAGAGAGCCCATTACCCTCAAACACCCCTGTTCATGACACCAACTCGGCTGATTTACGTAAAATCCTCACAAAGCCTAGAACCGTCCCAGTGTTGGACATTGTCGCTACATCTGGGAATGTGCATCCTCATTCTGCAAGGGAAAGTGACGTTACACCAGATGTGGTAACCAGCAAAAGTGCTCATCAAGATAACAGGCAACCCTCCGTTTCAGCCCAACCTATAGTTCGACAGCCTGCCTCTATACCATCCCCAGAAACAAAGCAGATCTTCAGTGAGAAGTCTGTTATTTCAGTTATTGCTTCCACTCCTACCTCGGTCATCAGTCGAGTTTGCAATCCCTCTGACTCAGAGGAGAAGACAAATGCTCCCACTGGAAATCCCTTTCTCGACAAACAGCCTCCAAAACAGATTTACCAGCCAAGCTTGGAGGAAAGCAGTACTTACCACGGTCCACCAGTTGGTGAGGAAGGAGGAAATGCTGGTCGTTATATCGTGGAGAGTACATCGCTGAGTACAGGCTCCAGCACAGGACTGAGAGTTCAGACGTCAGAAGGTGTGGTGGTGCTGAGTCATTCTGGCCAGAAAATAGATGGGCCACATCGCATAAGTGCCAAAATCAGCCAGATCCCACCTGCCAGTGCTGTGGACATGGAGTCACAGCAGCTGGTGTCAATGCCCCAGATCAAACAGGAACTTTACAGTGCCTCCCAGCCTCCATCTTCAAAATGCCCACTTCCTTCAGATCATGGCCATCCAATTAAAACTCAACTAACTGTCTCCACAATTAAACAAGAGTCTGCACTGGACAAATTAGAATCCTCTTACACGCCAGTTCAAAGTGGAGTTGTTAAACTATTGCAACAATCGCCTGGCCCGTCACAGGTCATGAGTTACCATCATACAGTGATGAAGCACCCGAAGAAGGGAGATGAGTCCCTCGGCGTGGATGGTGTGAAACCTGCCTGGGTCCCAACTATTAGTCCCGCTTTAAGTCCTCATCTTCCCTCAGCAGCAGGCAATCATGTTGGGTTCATAGGTGGCACGCCGACAGATCGAACTCCGTCACTTATTCAACCTAAGCAGGAGCCGCGATCTCCCCGGAAATCTGGACACCCTCATTCTCCTTTTGCCAAAGTGTCTCCTATTGGCTCTTCATCTCCGAAAGGTGTGTCTATGGTCCTTCCGCCTGGGTTACCACCTCTGTCCCCATATGTTTCCACTGTCCACCACTCTGAGCAGTCTGTGATCATGCCCCCACACAATGCTCACGGTAGCATTGGACGAATGTCGCCACACCGCGTTGGCCCAATAGGGCACCTTACTCAGGGTGAGGTAAGAGTGAACACTCCTCCTCTCTCTATGATGAACTATCCGATTCACTCGGAAAGCCTCACTTCCTCTTGGCCTCCTGGCCAGCAGCGACCCACATCTCCCCAGGCTGTGGGGAACCGGGAAATGGTCCTCAAGGTTAACACAGCCAATGCAAGAAGCCATGACGGAGGGGAAGAGGAGGCAAGGCGCTTCCATACAGCTCTTGGAAGACCACCAGCTTCTCAACTGAAACCAGAATCCATACCAGCAGAATATCGTGGCGCTCTCCCCAGTGGCTTACCCATCGATCGATTCAACATGTCACCGCGAGACATGCGAGTACTCATCCACCACCAGCAGAGCGATCGTCCCACTGCAGAATTACACCATGTCCCCGAGAACATACCACCATCTTCGACTCCTACCAGCATGGCGGCATCTCTGTCTCCTCGGCCACACTTGTTAGCAAAGGGAGTATCTGAGAAGGACCCCTCGAAAACATCAGAACACAGGAGGGCACAGACACCTCCCACTAAGGAGGAATGATGGCGATCCGTAGTGCAATGCCTCCGATGGCTTCTCCTCAGAGAGTCCAGCTGATGACCACAGGAGCTGGGACATCCTTCCCCGAGTATTCAGCCATGTTTACAAACCTACGGCCCGCCCATGCTCAGTTTGCAGATAATTCTCAATGGGGATTAACCAGTCTGCCCATAGCATCCCACCATCACAGGTAACTTTGTGTATGCATACATCTTTAAATGCTTTCTAGCTTTGAGCTGTGCAAATAACATTGGTCCCTTTTATTATAAACCAAGGGAGTTCAAGAGCCGGAGTCGAGTCAGCCGCAAGCTGAAGCTAAAGTGGAGCTGGTCGGACATCAGCCTGTGAACATGGTGCAGCTTCTGACGGTGAGCGTTTATTCTTTTAACCTCTGATTTTCACTAGCCCCACATCAAAAGAAGGATCAGTTCTGTCTGTTTTGTTTATTTGTATAGCATTAATACACAGAATTTCCTGTAAAGACGCTTAGAGACAATATTGAAACACCCCTTATTGTTGCGTTTTGGACAGTGACCAGGGAAAGTATTTGGTCTCTTAATATCATCATATTAGAAAATATCCAGTCAGGAGTCGTAGCAGAGCGACCACAGGATTAGTTCATCACATTAAAGGGTCATCTCACACACACACACACACACACACGCGCACACACACGCAGTGTCTGCCAGTCTCATGTTAATCTGGAGTATCTATAGAGTAGTGTTGATCCTTCATATCTCCAAAGAGTCTTTAGTTTATCATATTAATAAAAGACAGACACACTGTACCGATTCTTCCTGAAAACAGCCGAGCTCGTGGAGGCATGCAGTGGGCGGAGCTAAAGAGACATATGCACACACACACACACACACACACACACACACACACACACACACACACACACACACACACACACACACACACACACACACACACACTGCCCCTGCCCCTAAACCTACCCATCACAGGAAACATTCTGCATTTTTACATTTTCAAAAGAACTCATCCTGTGTGATTTAGAAGCCTTCTGAAAAGTGAGGACATGGGGTAATGTCCTCATAAGTCATCCTCTTCTGTAATACCTGTGTCATACACATGGCATTATACACATTTGTGTACTGATATGTCACAGAAACAAGCACACACACACACACACATCATGACACAATCCTGAAGGAGTGTCTTTGGCACAGAAATACTCAGTGATACGTCCATCTCATGTTTTGAAGCGTTGTCCATGCTTATCCTGAAAATCAACTCTTGATCAGTGTAAATAAGGCAGAATGCAGGAACCCCCAACAAACATGTTCCACTAACCACAGACGCAATGCTTTGTATATGTGTAGTGGCAATGCAAATGTAGACCAGACCCTTGAGACTGACTGTTCTGCTGCTGTTCTGCAGAAATACCCCATTGTGTGGCAAGGCCTGCTGGCGCTGAAGAACGACACCGCAGCCGTCCAGCTGCACTTCTTATGTGGGAACAAAGCTCTGGGCCTGCGGTCTTTGCCTCTGCCGGAGAGTGGAGGGATTCTGCGCATCGTCCAGCGGATGAGGCTGGAGGCGCAGCAGCTGGAGGGAGTCGCTCGCAGGATGACGGTACGTGACGGTGGACGATTCGGTTCTCCTCCATGAGTTTCTGGTGCAGACCTGAGGACGGAGGCTCTAGTTGGAGCTTAATAATCTATCCTCCAGTAACCAAAGGGAAAAATGGGTTTAAAGGGTCATGAAACCCTGTTTCAGCTGCAGTCAGTTATCAACAGATTTGAAAAAGTGTGAGAATATGTTGAATACGCCCAGTTTATTCACAGTATTTTAGAAAATGGAACTGTCAGAACAAGCTCATCTTGATAATGTCTCTGATAGAAAGGGATGTAATGATCCCAATCAACCAATCAGCTGTTAGATTTGAGGACATAATTAGATAACACCAGTTTAGCTCAACCAATGAGCAAGCAATGCTTCATTTATCTTTGAGGTTTAACATGTGAGAGTTGACTTTATTTTGCTCTCCTCACTCATCAGTAATGAACTATAGTGCCCTCACACACTAGAGGAACATCATATCTGTGTTTGGATCAGTTCTGGTTTGACTATGTGAACGTCTTTGATCACTTGAGGAGTTGTTTGGTCAGTTAAAGAGTGGTTACACTCACAGTGTGGATGAAGTGCGTTTGTGTGAAGACTCAGGATCTATTGAAGAGAATGCTGTGCTGATACTCTTACCACGGCCAAACAAACACTCGTTTTGATCCATCAGTGCGTCTGTCTCTGTGTGATCTCACTGTTTGAAGCGCCAGTCAGAGGAGGATGCCTACCAACACGTGAATAATGAAGTGCGTGCTGTCATTAATTAAGCAACGTGTCTTCTCATAGGATAAGGACATGCAGTCTGATTAACCTCTGGGACCTTTGATGAGGATTTCCGCCTGGATTTGCCCACATAGAGTGGTCTCTAAACACACATTTTTGGTTTAATTTGACAGGAAACCCTTTAAAGTTATATAAAACTCTGCTAAAAGTGATAGACATGTTGTCAGAGCTGTAATAAAACCCCACCAAAAAAGAGGAGTTTTTAATTGATTGCAGCGATAGAAACATGTCATTTTTCATTAGACATACGATATAAATGATTCATTTACTCTTTATTCAGTAAAACGCTTAATATCAGTGTCATATATTCATGCCGTTATAATAGTCATTGCCATTCAAGTCCAGAAAGCTGAAGAAAACAAACTTTCTTTAGACAATATCACTCAACATAACTCCCTAGCTGTCGATCACACCCTTCTCTTATAACCTGTTATCATAGTAAATTCTGCATATTACCAACAGACATATTATTTAGCATAAAACATGTTGAAGATTAGCAGACAGGCAGTCGATTGATTAAACGATAAGCTGTTTATTTAGTGTAGTGAAGCCATTGACTTCCATTCAAAGGAAGCATCTCCAGCGTTAGCCGTTATGCTCTTTTGGCTAATGCTTGCAGGCTTGTCATCTAGTGGCTTTGGTTTAGTCCCTTTCTCCATGAAGCCCCTCCTTCTGAAAAGCTCTGCTCTGATTGGTCAGCTGGTGTGTTGTGATTGGTGTTTGGGAAACTAACTCAAGCAGACCCCACACCATTATGCTGCCCAATAATTATTTTAATGAGGAATATTGTGGCGTGTTATAGAGAGACGAACTCCCAATCCTGATGTCTGATTTAGTGTTTTGTGTTGTCAGGGGGAGAGTGACTTCTGCCTGCTGTTGGCCATGCCGTGTGGCGTCAACCAGGATGACGTGTTGAACCAAACGCAGGCGCTCAAATCGGCCTTCATCAATTACCTACAGGCCAAACTGGCGGCTGGAATCATCAACGTCCCCAATCCCGGCTCCAATCAGGTAGGTTTCTTCTGAACACATCCTCCTGAGGTCTTGAGGTGTGTTCAGGTGTTCGCCTGACCCTGTTTCCCTCCGCCCACAGCCGGCCTACGTGCTGCAGATCTTCCCCCCGTGCGAGTTCTCCGAGAGCCACCTGTCACGCCTGGCTCCGGACCTCCTGAGCCAGATCTCCAGCATCTCTCCGCACCTCATGATCGTCATCACCTCCGTGTGACCCGGATCTGCAGCGTGTTTGTATTTATTGATCCATTTCATTTGTGTTCATGGAAACGCTTCATTGAGAGAAAAGAAAATCTGTCTTGAGCGACAAGTGACATTTTTCCCTCATTTGTTGATTTTGAGTCTATTTTTTGAAGAACGAATCATAGAAGTTATTGTAACATAAGTATGTGTTTTTAACCGGTCATGTGGTCCCGTAGAGGATTGAACATGGAGATTTGGGCAAACCGACAGGATCATGGAGCTTCTGGTTTGCCGGACTGTAAATATTTTAAATATTTAAAAGCGTGGCGAGACGGAAGAGCCCTTCACCTTCAGCCGTGGAGGAGTGAAGCAAAGACACGATCACACCGCTTCTGTGATGTAAATACCGTGAGACTTGGGCTGGGCGGCTCTTCGCTGGGTTTGTTGCGGGCACTTCAAATTTTCTTACTCAAATAAAAAAAAGTCCATAACTTGTGTTTTGTGTCTTTCAGGGTTTATTATTGCATAATGAAACACATATAAAGGCTGTGAGAATTTGTCATTAGGAAAACAAGGAATCTTAAACTCTGCGTACATCATGTGCGTTACTACAGGAAATCATGTTTGAGCTCTTATTACTGTGCGATGATGTTTCCTGAGGGCGTGAGTCTCTGTTAAAGCAGACAAAAGGACTAACAAAATACAGACTGAGCACTTTTACCTGCTTGTGCATAATCGCACATGCTGACTTAAACTGCTAAACAGTGCTTGACATTTGGATTTGCTTATTATAAAGTCATTATGGCTAATTTAATGCATGCTCTGAAGTCCCAATAAATGCTGGATGAATTGTCCATTATGCAAAGGTTTATAAAGAAAGAGTGCTTGAGTATAAAGTGCTGAATCTGAATCTGGTTAGAGCAGCGGCTCTGGTATCAAGACCTTGTGTCCATTCTAACACATCCTACACAACACCTGAGAAACAGCGCCACGAGTCGGTCCGTTACGCTCTCAGGAAAGAGTGTGTGTTGGTACTGGGAGCATGTGTGACGGTCAGTGTTTGAGGTCAACGCTGGACCCGAACACGGCCACCAGCTGCTGCTCGTACTGCCAGATGTTCCTCTTCAGGATCTGCTTACAGGAGCCCAGCAGCCGCTCGAACGCCTGCACGTCGATCACTACACACACACACACACGCACACACACACACACACACACACACACACACACACACACACACACACACACACACACACACACACACACACACACACACACACACACACACACACACACACACACACACACACACACACACACACACACACACACACACACACATACTGAAGTGAGTTTGTGCTTAAAACGAGAGCAAATATCAGCCATGCTTTGAGTGGGTTATTTCCTGGCTGATATTTGTTCCTGTTTGCATCGGGTTAATAAAGTGACACACATGTCCATAAACACGTAACCCTGGGAGCACAGACTGACGTTTGCTCTCATTTTAAAGACCTTATGATTTTATATAAAATATAAATAACCTGTTGAGCCCTAAAACTGCTAGAAAATCAAAGCCTAACCTGAGGGAATGACAACGTGTGTGTGTGTGTGTGTGTGTGTGTGTGTGTGTGTGCGTGTGCGTGCGTGATGCGTGCGCGTGCGTGTGTGTGTGTGTGTGTGGGAGAGAGAGAGAGTGAGTGTGAGTGTGTGTGTGTGTGTGTGAGAGAGAGAGAGTGAGTGTGTGTGTGTGTGTGGAGAGAGAGAGTGAGTGTGTGTGTGTGTGTGGGAGAGAGAGAGTGAGTGTGTGTGTGTGTGTGTGTGTGTGTGGGAGAGAGAGAGTGAGTGAGTGTGTGTGTGTGGAGAGAGAGAGAGAGTGTGTGTGTGTGTGTGGGAGAGAGAGTGTGTGTGTTTGTGTGTGTGGGAGAGAGTGTGTGTGTTTGTGTGTGGGAGAGAGAGTGTGTGTGTTTGTGTGTGAGAGTGTGTGGGAGAGAGTGTGTGTGTGTGTGTGTGGGAGAGAGAGAGTGTGTGTGTGTGTGAGAGAGAGTGTGTGTGTGTGTGTGTGTGTGTGTGTGTGTGTGTGTGTGTGTGTGGGAGAGAGAGTGTGTGTGTGGGAGAGAGAGTGTGTGTGTGGGAGAGAGTGTGTGGGAGAGAGAGTGTGTGTGTGTGTGTGTAATGGGTTACTAACCCTCGTGCACGCTTGGGTTTCTGGTCCCCAAAAATCCCACTATGAAAATGTATTTTCTTGAAGTTTTGAAGTTAACATGTTTTGTAAAATGTATATTTGATATTTTCATAAACAGCTGCTAAAGTCCTCATCAAGACACTGGCGCTGAAGAGCTCTGACACACTACAGACACACAACACACAACACTTGTGTGTTGAACATCTGTGTATCCGGGTCAGACTGACCCACCCACAGCACGAGTGTGAGTTCTGCATAAACGTCACAGAGAAACACACACGGTTACTGATATTTCTGACAACTTCATCAAAACTTAACTCATGAAACTGTAAAATCCCAATAAAAACACAAATAAAGTCACACAAGGGTTAAGCACCGGTTCCAGTCTTCCTCACAGGTCAGGGGTGTGTTCTTCTGAACAGCTCATGGATTTGCTTTAAAATAGACCGCATTTTTATATTTACCGCATGCTTTGTTTATTACACTAACACTACAGCTTTTGCTCATACATTATTCAAATCATAATTAACACACTGTGAACATTTGTATTAACTAACAGGAAGGGTTAATAAACGTGCACGAACTCAAACGCATCACATCTACACACACTACATCTGTCCTTCAGCGTGTGTGTGACTCCAGAGATGCTTCTCAATCTCATGTCAGACATAAAGCGTGTGTGTTTTCTGAGGGTTAGACATCACTGATCTGAAGCGCTGGAAGTCTTCAGTTTACACTTCACTGATGTGTGAAGCTCTCGTCTGAATGCTCTTAATGAACACTGCGAGAAATAATGAAGACATTCAGCATTTCTCCAGAACCTGTGAGGATAAACTCTACAGAGCCGTTTAATTAAGGCTGTATTGATCTTGTGAAATGGGTTAGTATACACTGTCGAAATTATTCATTTTTGACTTTATGTGATAATTGAATAAATTTCACTTTTATGTCATAGTATACACTGTCGTAATTTGAATTTTTGTCCGTTTTGACTTTATGTGATAATTGAATAAATTTCACTTTTATGTCATAGTATACACTGTCGTAATTTAGAATTTTTGTCCATTCTGACTTTGTGATAATTGAATAATTTCACTTTTATGTCATAGTATACACTGTCGTTATTTAGAATTTTGTCCGTTTGACTTTATTTGATAATTGAATAATTTCACTTTTATGTCATAGTATACACTGTCGTAATTTAGAATTTTTGTCCGTTTTGACTTTATTTGATAATTGAATAATTTCACTTTTATGTCATAGTATACACTGTCGTAATTTAGAATTTTTGTCCGTTTTGACTTCATATGATAATTGAATAAATTTCACTTTTATGTCATAGTATACACTGTCGTAATTTAGAATTTGTGTTTATTTTGACTTTATTTGATAATTGAATAATTTCACTTTTATGTCATAGTATACACTGTCGTTATTTAGAATTTTTGTCCGTTTGACTTTATTTGATAATTGAATAATTTCACTTTTATGTCATAGTATACACTGTCGTAATTTAGAATTTGTGTTTATTTTGACTTTATTTGATAATTGAATAATTTCACTTTTATGTCATAGTATACACTGTCGTAATTTAGAATTTTTGTCCATTTTGACTTTGTGATAATTGAATAAATTCACTTTTATGTCATAGTATACACTGTCGTAATTTAGAATTTGTGTTTATTTTGACTTTATTTGATAATTGAATAATTTCACTTTTATGTCATAGTATACACTGTCGTAATTTAGAATTTTGTCCATTTTGATTTTATGTGATAATTGAATAATTTCACTTTTATGTCATAGTTTACACTGTCGTAATTTAGAATTTTTGTCCGTTTGACTTTGTGATAATTGAATAAAATTCACTTTTATGTCATAGTATACACTGTAATTTAGAATTTTGTCCGTTTTGATTTTATGTGATAATTGAATAAAATTCACTTTTATGTCATAGTATACACTGTCGTAATTTAGAATTTTTGTCCGTTTTGATTTTATGTGATAATTGAATAATTTCACTTTTATGTCATAGTATACACTGTCGTAATTTAGAATTTTTGTCCGTTTTGACTTTGTGATAATTGAATAAAATTCACTTTTATGTCATAGTATACACTGTCGTAATTTAGAATTTTTGTCCGCGTTTGACTTCATGTGATAATTGAATAAATTTCACTTTTATGTCATAGTATACACTGTCGTAATTTAGAATTTTTGTCCGTTTTGACTTTGTGATAATTTAATAAAATTGCACTTTTATGTCATAGTATACACTGTCGTAATTTAGAATTTGTGTTTATTTTGACTTTATTTGATAATTGAATAATTTCACTTTTATGTCATAGTATACACTGTCGTAATTTAGAATTTTTGTCCGTTTTGATTTTATTTGATAATTGAATAAATTTCACTTTTATGTCATAGTATACACTGTCGTAATTTAGAATTTTTGTCCATTTTGATTTTATGTGATAATTGAATAATTTCACTTTTATGTCATAGTATACACTGTCGTAATTTAGAATTTTTGTCCGTTTTGATTTTATGTGATAATTGAATAATTTCACTTTTATGTCATAGTATACACTGTCGTAATTTAGATTTTTTGTCCGTTTGATTTTATGTGATAATTGAATAAAATTCACTTTTATGTCATAGTATACACTGTCGTAATTTAGAATTTTTGTCCGTTTTGACTTTGTGATAATTGAATAAAATTCACTTTTATGTCATAGTATACACTGTCGTAATTTAGAATTTTTGTCCGTTTTGACTTCATGTGATAATTGAATAAATTTCACTTTTATGTCATAGTATACACTGTCGTAATTTAGAATTTTTGTCCGTTTTGACTTTGTGATAATTGAATAAAATTCACTTTTATGTCATAGTATACACTGTCGTAATTTAGAAATTTTTTCCGTTTTGACTTTTATGTGATAATTGAATAAATTACACTTTTATGTCATAGTATACACTGTCGTAATTTAGAATTTTTGTCTGTTTTGATTTTAAGTGATAATTGAATAAATTTCACTTTTATGTCATAGTATACACTGTCGTAATTTAGGATTTTTGTCCGTTTTGACTTCATGTGATAATTGAATAAATTTCACTTTTATGTCATAGTATACACTGTCGTAATTAAAAAATTTTGTCTGTTTTGACTTTGTGATAATTGAATAATTTCAACTTTTATGTCATAGTATACACTGTCGTGATTTAGATTTTTTGTCTGTTTTGATTTTATGTGATAACTGAATAATTTCACTTTTATGTCATAGTATACACTGTCGTAATTTAGATTTTTGTCCGTTTGATTTTATGTGATAACTGAATAATTTCACTTTTATGTCATAGTATACACTGTCGTAATTTAGATTTTGTCCATTTTGATTTTATGTGATAATTGAATAATTTCACTTTTATGTCATAGTATACACTGTCGTAATTTAGAAATTTTGTCCGTTTGACTTCATGTGATAATTGAATAAATTCACTTTTATGTCATAGTATACACTGTCGTAATTTAGAAATTTTGTCCATTTTGACTTTGTGATAATTGAATAAAATTCACTTTTATGTCATAGTATACACTGTCGTAATTTAGAATTTTTGTCCGTTTTGATTTTGTGATAATTGAATAAATTTCACTTTTATGTCATAGTATACACTGTCATAATTTAGAATTTTTGTCCGTTTTGATTTTATGTGATAATTGAATAAAATTCACTTTTATGTCATAGTATACACTGTCGTAATTTAGAATTTTTGTCCGCTTTTGATTTTATGTGATAATTGAATAAATTCACTTTTATGTCATAGTATACACTGTCGTAATTTAGAATTTTTGTCCGTTTTGATTTTATGTGATAATTGAATAAAATTCACTTTTATGTCATAGTATACACTGTCGTAATTTAGAATTTTTGTCCGTTTGATTTTATTTGATAATTGAATAAAATTCACTTTTATGTCATAGTATACACTGTCGTAATTTAGAATTTTTGTCCGTTTTGACTTTATGTGATAATTGAATAATTTCACTTTTATGTCATAGTATACACTGTCGTAATTTAGATTTTTTTGTCCGTTTTGACTTTTATTTGATAATTGAATAAATTTCACTTTTATGTCATAGTATACACTGTCGTAATTTAGAATTTTTGTCCGCTTTGATTTTATTTGATAATTGAATAAAATTCACTTTTATGTCATAGTATACACTGTCGTAATTTAGAATTTTTGTCCGTTTGATTTTATGTGATAATTGAATAAAATTCACTTTTATGTCATAGTATACACTGTCGTAATTTAGAATTTTTGTCCATTTTGACTTTTATGTGATAATTGAATAAAATTCACTTTTATGTCATAGTATACACTGTCGTAATTTAGAATTTTTGTCCGTTTTGATTTTATTTGATAATTGAATAAAATTCACTTTTATGTCATAGTATACACTGTCGTAATTTAGAATTTTTGTCCGTTTGATTTTATTTGATAATTGAATAAAATTCACTTTTATGTCATAGTATACACTGTCGTAATTTAGAATTTTTGTCCGTTTTGATTTTATTTGATAATTGAATAAAATTCACTTTTATGTCATAGTATACACTGTCGTAATTTAGAATTTTTGTCCGTTTTGATTTTATTTGATAATTGAATAAATTTCACTTTTATGTCATAGTATACACTGTCGTAATTTAGAATTTTTGTCCGTTTGATTTTATGTGATAATTGAATAAATTTCACTTTTATGTCATAGTATACACTGTCGTAATTTAGGATTTTTGTCCGTTTGACTTCATGTGATAATTGAATAAATTACACTTTTATGTCATAGTATACACTGTCGTAATTTAGAAATTTTGTCTGTTTTGACTTTGTGATAATTTAATAAAATTGCACTTTTATGTCATAGTATACACTGTCGTAATTTAGATTTTTGTCCGTTTGATTTTATGTGATAATTGAATAATTTCACTTTTATGTCATAGTATACACTGTCGTAATTTAAATTTTTGTCCGTTTTGATTTTATGTGATAATTGAATAATTTCACTTTTATGTCATAGTATACACTGTCGTAATTTAGATTTTTGTCCGTTTTGATTTTATGTGATAACTTGAATAATTTCACTTTTATGTCATAGTATACACTGTCGTAATTTAGAATTTGTGTTTATTTTGATTTTATGTGATAATTGAATAATTTCACTTTTATGTCATAGTATACACTGTCGTAATTTAGATTTTTTGTCCGTTTTGATTTTATGTGATAATTGAATAATTTCACTTTTATGTCATAGTATACACTGTCGTAATTTAGAATTTGTGTTTATTTTGACTTTATTTGATAATTGAATAATTTCACTTTTATGTCATAGTATACACTGTCGTAATTTAGATATTTTGTCCATTTTGATTTTATGTGATAATTGAATAAATTTCACTTTTATGTCATAGTATACACTGTCGTAATTTAGATTTTTTGTCCATTTTGATTTTATGTGATAACTGAATAATTTCACTTTTATGTCATAGTATACACTGTCGTAATTTAGATTTTTTGTCCATTTTGATTTTATGTGATAATTGAATAATTTCACTTTTATGTCATAGTATACACTGTCGTAATTTAGAATTTGTGTTTATTTTGACTTTATTTGATAATTGAATAATTTCACTTTTATGTCATAGTATACACTGTCGTAATTTAGAATTTTTGTCCGTTTTGATTTTATGTGATAATTGAATAATTTCACTTTTATGTCATAGTATACACTGTCATAATTTAGAATTTGTGTTTATTTTGACTTTATTTGATAATTGAATAATTTCACTTTTATGTCATAGTATACACTGTCGTAATTTAGAATTTTTGTCCGTTTTGACTTCATGTGATAATTGAATAAATTCACTTTTATGTCATAGTATACACTGTCGTAATTTAGAAATTTTGTCTGTTTTGACTTTGTGATAATTTAATAAAATTGCACTTTTATGTCATAGTATACACTGTCGTAATTTAGATTTTTTGTCTGTTTTGATTTTATGTGATAACTGAATAATTTCACTTTTATGTCATAGTATACACTGTCGTAATTTAGAATTTGTGTTTATTTTGATTTTATGTGATAATTGAACAACTTCACTTTTATGTCATAGTATACACTGTCGTAATTTAAATTTTTGTCCGTTTTGATTTTATGTGATAATTGAATAATTTCACTTTTATGTCATAGTATACACTGTCGTAATTTAGATTTTTGTCCATTTTGATTTTATGTGATAACTGAATAATTTCACTTTTATGTCATAGTATACACTGTCGTAATTTAGATTTTTTGTCCATTTTGATTTTATGTGATAATTGAATAATTTCACTTTTATGTCATAGTATACACTGTCATAATTTAGAATTTGTATTTTTGATTTTATTTGATAATTGAATAATTTCACTTTTATGTCATAGTATACACTGTCGTAATTTGAATTTTTGTCCGTTTTGACTTTATGTGATAATTGAATAAATTACACTTTTATGTCATAGTATACACTGTCGTAATTTAGAAATTTTGTCTGTTTTGACTTTGTGATAATTGAATAAATTTCACTTTTATGTCATAGTATACACTGTCGTAATTTAGAATTTTTGTCTGTTTTGATTTTGTGATAATTGAATAAATTTCACTTTTATGTCATAGTATACACTGTCGTAATTTAGATTTTTGTCCGTTTGACTTTATGTGATAATTGAATAATTTCACTTTTATGTCATAGTATACACTGTCGTAATTTAGAATTTGTGTTTATTTTGACTTTATTTGATAATTGAATAATTTCACTTTTATGTCATAGTATACACTGTCGTAATTTGAATTTTTTGTCCGTTTTGACTTTGTGATAATTGAATAAAATTCACTTTTATGTCATAGTATACACTGTCGTAATTTAGAAATTTTGTCCGTTTTGACTTCATGTGATAATTGAATAAATTCACTTTTATGTCATAGTATACACTGTCGTAATTTAGAAATTTTGTCCATTTTGACTTTGTGATAATTGAATAAAATTCACTTTTATGTCATAGTATACACTGTCGTAATTTAGATTTTTGTCCGTTTGATTTTATTTGATAATTGAATAAAATTCACTTTTATGTCATAGTATACACTGTCGTAATTTAGAATTTTTGTCCGTTTTTGATTTTATGTGATAATTGAATAAAATTCACTTTTATGTCATAGTATACACTGTCGTAATTTAGAATTTTTGTCCGTTTTGATTTTATTTGATAATTGAATAAAATTCACTTTTATGTCATAGTATACACTGTCGTAATTTAGAATTTTTGTCCGTTTGATTTTATGTGATAATTGAATAAATTTCACTTTTATGTCATAGTATACACTGTCGTAATTTAGAAATTTTTGTCCGTTTTGACTTTTATGTGATAATTGAATAAATTCACTTTTATGTCATAGTATACACTGTCGTAATTTGAATTTTTTGTCCGTTTTGACTTTGTGATAATTGAATAAAATTCACTTTTATGTCATAGTATACACTGTCGTAATTTAGAAATTTTGTCCGTTTGACTTCATGTGATAATTGAATAAATTCACTTTTATGTCATAGTATACACTGTCGTAATTTAGAAATTTTGTCCGTTTGACTTCATGTGATAATTGAATAAATTTCACTTTTATGTCATAGTATACACTGTCGTAATTTGAATTTTTTGTCCGTTTTGACTTTGTGATAATTGAATAAAATTCACTTTTATGTCATAGTATACACTGTCGTAATTTAGAAATTTTGTCCGTTTGACTTCATGTGATAATTGAATAAATTCACTTTTATGTCATAGTATACACTGTCGTAATTTAGAAATTTTGTCCATTTTGACTTTGTGATAATTGAATAAAATTCACTTTTATGTCATAGTATACACTGTCGTAATTTAGAATTTTTGTCCGTTTGATTTTATTTGATAATTGAATAAATTTCACTTTTATGTCATAGTATACACTGTCGTAATTTAGATTTTTTTGTCCGTTTTGATTTTATTTGATAATTGAATAAAATTCACTTTTATGTCATAGTATACACTGTCGTAATTTAGAATTTTTGTCCGTTTTGACTTCATGTGATAATTGAATAAATTTCACTTTTATGTCATAGTATACACTGTCGTAATTAAGAATTTTTGTCCGTTTTGATTTTATTTGATAATTGAATAAAATTCACTTTTATGTCATAGTATACACTGTCGTAATTTAGAATTTTTGTCCGTTTGATTTTATTTGATAATTGAATAAAATTCACTTTTATGTCATAGTATACACTGTCGTAATTTAGAATTTTTGTCCGTTTTGATTTTATTTGATAATTGAATAAAATTCACTTTTATGTCATAGTATACACTGTCGTAATTTAGAATTTTTGTCCGTTTTGATTTTATGTGATAATTGAATAATTTCACTTTTATGTCATAGTATACACTGTCGTAATTTAGAATTTTTGTCCGTTTGACTTCATGTGATAATTGAATAAATTTCACTTTTATGTCATAGTATACACTGTCGTAATTTAGGATTTTTGTCCGTTTGACTTCATGTGATAATTGAATAAATTGCACTTTTATGTCATAGTATACACTGTCGTAATTTGAATTTTTGTCCGTTTTGACTTTATGTGATAATTGAATAATTTCACTTTTATGTCATAGTATACACTGTCGTAATTTAGAATTTTTGTCCGTTTTGATTTTATGTGATAATTGAATAATTTCACTTTTATGTCATAGTATACACTGTCGTAATTTAGAATTTGTGTTTATTTTGACTTTATTTGATAATTGAATAATTTCACTTTTATGTCATAGTATACACTGTCGTAATTTGAATTTTTGTCCGCTTTGACTTTTATGTGATAATTGAATAAATTACACTTTTATGTCATAGTATACACTGTCGTAATTTAGAAATTTTGTCTGTTTTGACTTTGTGATAATTTAATAAAATTGCACTTTTATGTCATAGTATACACTGTCGTAATTTAGATTTTTTGTCTGTTTTGATTTTATGTGATAACTGAATAATTTCACTTTTATGTCATAGTATACACTGTCGTAATTTAGAATTTTTGTTTATTTTGACTTTATTTGATAATTGAATAATTTCACTTTTATGTCATAGTATACACTGTCGTAATTTAGAATTTGTGTTTATTTTGACTTTATGTGATAATTGAATAAATTACACTTTTATGTCATAGTATACACTGTCGTAATTTAGATTTTTGTCCATTTTGATTTTATGTGATAATTGAATAAAATTCACTTTTATGTCATAGTATACACTGTCGTAATTTAGAAATTTTGTCCGTTTGACTTTTATGTGATAATTGAATAAATTCACTTTTATGTCATAGTATACACTGTCGTAATTTAGAAATTTTGTCCATTTTGACTTTGTGATAATTGAATAAAATTCACTTTTATGTCATAGTATACACTGTCGTAATTTAGATTTTTGTCCGTTTTGATTTTATTTGATAATTGAATAAATTTCACTTTTATGTCATAGTATACACTGTCGTAATTTAGATTTTTTTGTCCGTTTTGATTTTATTTGATAATTGAATAAAATTCACTTTTATGTCATAGTATACACTGTCGTAATTTAGAATTTTTGTCCGTTTTGATTTTATGTGATAATTGAATAAAATTCACTTTTATGTCATAGTATACACTGTCGTAATTTAGAATTTTGTCCGTTTGATTTTATTTGATAATTGAATAAAATTCACTTTTATGTCATAGTATACACTGTCGTAATTTGAATTTTTGTCCGTTTGACTTTGTGATAATTGAATAAAATTCACTTTTATGTCATAGTATACACTGTCGTAATTTAGAAATTTTGTCCGTTTGATTTTATGTGATAATTGAATAAATTCACTTTTATGTCATAGTATACACTGTCGTAATTTAGAATTTTTGTCCGTTTTGACTTCATGTGATAATTGAATAAATTTCACTTTTATGTCATAGTATACACTGTCGTAATTAGAATTTTGTCCGTTTGATTTTATTTGATAATTGAATAAAATTCACTTTTATGTCATAGTATACACTGTCGTAATTTAGAATTTTTGTCCGTTTGATTTTATTTGATAATTGAATAAAATTCACTTTTATGTCATAGTATACACTGTCGTAATTTAGAATTTTTGTCCGTTTTGATTTTATGTGATAATTGAATAAATTTCACTTTTATGTCATAGTATACACTGTCGTAATTTAGAATTTTGTCCGTTTTGACTTCATGTGATAATTGAATAATTTACAATTTTATGTCATAGTATACACTGTCGTAATTTAGGATTTTTGTCCGTTTTGATTTTATGTGATAATTGAATAAATTGCACTTTTATGTCATAGTATACACTGTCGTAATTTGAATTTTTGTCCGTTTTGACTTTATGTGATAATTGAATAATTTCACTTTTATGTCATAGTATACACTGTCGTAATTTAGAATTTTTGTCCGTTTTGATTTTATGTGATAATTGAATAATTTCACTTTTATGTCATAGTATACACTGTCGTAATTTAGAATTTGTGTTTATTTTGACTTTATTTGATAATTGAATAATTTCACTTTTATGTCATAGTATACACTGTCGTAATTTGAATTTTTGTCCGTTTTGACTTTATGTGATAATTGAATAAATTACACTTTTATGTCATAGTATACACTGTCGTAATTTAGAAATTTTGTCTGTTTTGACTTTGTGATAATTTAATAAAATTGCACTTTTATGTCATAGTATACACTGTCGTAATTTAGATTTTTTGTCCGTTTTGATTTTATGTGATAATTGAATAATTTCACTTTTATGTCATAGTATACACTGTCGTAATTTAGAATTTGTGTTTATTTTGATTTTATGTGATAATTGAATAATTTCACTTTTATGTCATAGTATACACTGTCGTAATTTAGATTTTTGTCCATTTTGATTTTATGTGATAATTGAATAAAAATTCACTTTTATGTCATAGTATACACTGTCATAATTTAGATTTTTGTCCATTTTGATTTTATGTGATAATTGAATAAAATTCACTTTTATGTCATAGTATACACTGTCGTAATTTAGAAATTTTGTCCGTTTGACTTCATGTGATAATTGAATAAATTCACTTTTATGTCATAGTATACACTGTCGTAATTTAGAAATTTTGTCCATTTTGACTTTGTGATAATTGAATAAAATTCACTTTTATGTCATAGTATACACTGTCGTAATTTAGATTTTTTGTCCGTTTTGATTTTATTTGATAATTGAATAAATTTCACTTTTATGTCATAGTATACACTGTCGTAATTTAGATTTTTTTGTCCGTTTTGATTTTATTTGATAATTGAATAAAATTCACTTTTATGTCATAGTATACACTGTCGTAATTTAGAATTTTTGTCCGTTTTTGATTTTATGTGATAATTGAATAAAATTCACTTTTATGTCATAGTATACACTGTCGTAATTTAGAATTTTTGTCCGTTTTGATTTTATTTGATAATTGAATAAAATTCACTTTTATGTCATAGTATACACTGTCGTAATTTAGAATTTTTGTCCGTTTGATTTTATGTGATAATTGAATAAATTTCACTTTTATGTCATAGTATACACTGTCGTAATTTAGGATTTTTGTCCGTTTTGACTTCATGTGATAATTGAATAAATTTCACTTTTATGTCATAGTATACACTGTCGTAATTTAGAAATTTTGTCCGTTTGACTTCATGTGATAATTGAATAAATTCACTTTTATGTCATAGTATACACTGTCGTAATTTGAATTTTTTGTCCGTTTTGACTTTGTGATAATTGAATAAAATTCACTTTTATGTCATAGTATACACTGTCGTAATTTAGAATTTTTGTCCGTTTTGACTTCATGTGATAATTGAATAAATTCACTTTTATGTCATAGTATACACTGTCGTAATTTAGAAATTTTGTCCGTTTGACTTCATGTGATAATTGAATAAATTTCACTTTTATGTCATAGTATACACTGTCGTAATTTGAATTTTTGTCCGTTTGACTTTGTGATAATTGAATAAAATTCACTTTTATGTCATAGTATACACTGTCGTAATTTAGAAATTTTGTCCGTTTGACTTCATGTGATAATTGAATAAATTCACTTTTATGTCATAGTATACACTGTCGTAATTTAGAAATTTTGTCCATTTTGACTTTGTGATAATTGAATAAAATTCACTTTTATGTCATAGTATACACTGTCGTAATTTAGAATTTTTGTCCGATTTTATTTGATAATTGAATAAATTTCACTTTTATGTCATAGTATACACTGTCGTAATTTAGATTTTTTGTCCGTTTTGATTTTATTTGATAATTGAATAAAATTCACTTTTATGTCATAGTATACACTGTCGTAATTTAGAATTTTTGTCCGTTTTGACTTCATGTGATAATTGAATAAATTTCACATTTATGTCATAGTATACACTGTCGTAATTAGAATTTTTGTCCGTTTGATTTTATTTGATAATTGAATAAAATTCACTTTTATGTCATAGTATACACTGTCGTAATTTAGAATTTTTGTCCGTTTGATTTTATTTGATAATTGAATAAAATTCACTTTTATGTCATAGTATACACTGTCGTAATTTAGAATTTTTGTCCGTTTTGATTTTATGTGATAATTGAATAAATTTCACTTTTATGTCATAGTATACACTGTCGTAATTTAGAATTTTTGTCCGTTTTGACTTCATGTGATAATTGAATAAATTTCACTTTTATGTCATAGTATACACTGTCGTAATTTAGGATTTTTGTCCGTTTTGACTTTGTGATAATTGAATAAATTTCACTTTTATGTCATAGTATACACTGTCGTAATTTAGAATTTTTGTCCGTTTTGATTTTATTTGATAATTGAATAAAATTCACTTTTATGTCATAGTATACACTGTCGTAATTTAGGATTTTGTCCGTTTTGACTTCATGTGATAATTGAATAAATTGCACTTTTATGTCATAGTATACACTGTCGTAATTTAGAATTTTTGTCCGTTTGATTTTATTTGATAATTGAATAAATTTCACTTTTATGTCATAGTATACACTGTCGTAATTTAGATTTTTGTCCGTTTGACTTCATGTGATAATTGAATAAATTGCACTTTTATGTCATAGTATACACTGTCGTAATTTAGAATTTTTGTCCGTTTTGATTTTATGTGATAATTGAATAATTTCACTTTTATGTCATAGTATACACTGTCGTAATTTAGAATTTGTGTTTATTTTGATTTTATGTGATAATTGAATAATTTCACTTTTATGTCATAGTATACACTGTCGTAATTTAGATTTTTGTCCATTTGATTTTATATGATAATTGAATAATTTCACTTTTATGTCATAGTATACACTGTCGTAATTTAAAATTTGTGTTTATTTTGACTTTATTTGATAATTGAATAATTTCACTTTTATGTCATAGTATACACTGTTGTAATTTGAATTTTTGTCCGTTTTGACTTTATGTGATAATTGAATAAATTACACTTTTATGTCATTGTATACACTGTCGTAATTTAGAATTTTTGTCCGTTTTGATTTTATGTGATAACTGAATAATTTCACTTTTATGTCATAGTATACACTGTCGTAATTTGAATTTTTGTCCGTTTTGACTTTATGTGATAATTGAATAAATTACACTTTTATGTCATAGTTTACACTGTCGTAATTTAGAAATTTTGTCTGTTTTGACTTTGTGATAATTGAATAAAATTGCACTTTTATGTCATAGTATACACTGTCGTAATTTAGATTTTTGTCCGTTTGATTTTATGTGATAATTGAATAATTTCACTTTTATGTCATAGTATACACTGTCGTAATTTAGAATTTTTTGTCCGTTTTGACTTTGTGATAATTTAATAATTCACTTTTATGTCATAGTATACACTGTCGTAATTTAGAATTTGTGTTTATTTTGACTTTATTTGATAATTGAATAATTTCACTTTTATGTCATAGTATACACTGTCGTAATTTGAATTTTTTGTCCGTTTTGACTTTGTGATAATTGAATAAAATTCACTTTTATGTCATAGTATACACTGTCGTAATTTAGAAATTTTGTCCATTTTGACTTTGTGATAATTGAATAAAATTCACTTTTATGTCATAGTATACACTGTCGTAATTTAGAATTTTTGTCCGCTTTTGATTTTATTTGATAATTGAATAAAATTCACTTTTATGTCATAGTATACACTGTCGTAATTTAGAATTTTTGTCCGTTTTGATTTTATGTGATAATTGAATAAATTCACTTTTATGTCATAGTATACACTGTAATTTAGAATTTTTGTCCGTTTTGATTTTATGTGATAATTGAATAAATTTCACTTTTATGTCATAGTATACACTGTCGTAATTTAGAATTTTTGTCCGTTTTGATTTTATTTGATAATTGAATAAAATTCACTTTTATGTCATAGTATACACTGTCGTAATTTAGAATTTTTGTCCGTTTTGATTTTATTTGATAATTGAATAAAATTCACTTTTATGTCATAGTATACACTGTCGTAATTTAGAATTTTTGTCCATTTTGACTTTGTGATGATTGAATAAATTTCACTTTTATGTCATAGTATACACTGTCGTAATTTAGAATTTTTGTCCGTTTTGATTTTATTTGATAATTGAATAAATTTCACTTTTATGTCATAGTATACACTGTCGTAATTTAGAATTTTTGTCCGTTTTGACTTCATGTGATAATTGAATAAATTTCACTTTTATGTCATAGTATACACTGTCGTAATTTAGAATTTTTGTCCGTTTTGACTTCATATGATAATTGAATAAATTTCACTTTTATGTCATAGTATACACTGTCGTAATTTAGAATTTTTGTCCGCTTTTGACTTCATATGATAATTGAATAAATTTCACTTTTATGTCATAGTATACACTGTCGTAATTTAGAATTTTTGTCCGTTTTGATTTTATGTGATAATTGAATAAATTTCACTTTTATGTCATAGTATACACTGTCGTAATTTAGAATTTTTGTCCGTTTGACTTCATGTGATAATTGAATAAATTTCACTTTTATGTCATAGTATACACTGTCATAATTTAGGATTTTTGTCCGTTTTGACTTCATGTGATAATTGAATAAATTTCACTTTTATGTCATAGTATACACTGTCGTAATTTAGAATTTTTGTCCGTTTTGATTTTATTTGATAATTGAATAAAATTCACTTTTATGTCATAGTATACACTGTCGTAATTTAGAATTTGTGTTTATTTTGATTTTATGTGATAATTGAATAATTTCACTTTTATGTCATAGTATACACTGTCGTAATTTAGATTTTTTGTCCATTTTGATTTTATGTGATAATTGAATAATTTCACTTTTATGTCATAGTATACACTGTCGTAATTTAGAATTTGTGTTTATTTTGACTTTATTTGATAATTGAATAATTTCACTTTTATGTCATAGTATACACTGTTGTAATTTGAATTTTTGTCGTTTGACTTTATGTGATAATTGAATAAATTACACTTTTATGTCATTGTATACACTGTCGTAATGTAGAATTTTTGTCCGTTTTGATTTTATGTGATAATTGAATAATTTCACTTTTATGTCATAGTATACACTGTCGTAATTTGAATTTTTGTCCGTTTTGACTTTATGTGATAATTGAATAAATTACACTTTTATGTCATAGTTTACACTGTCGTAATTTAGAAATTTTGTCTGTTTTGACTTTGTGATAATTTAATAAAATTGCACTTTTATGTCATAGTATACACTGTCGTAATTTAGATTTTTTGTCCGTTTTGATTTTATGTGATAATTGAATAATTTCACTTTTATGTCATAGTATACACTGTCGTAATTTAGATTTTTTGTCCGTTTTGATTTTGTGATAATTGAATAATTTCACTTTTATGTCATAGTATACACTGTCGTAATTTAGAATTTGTGTTTATTTTGACTTTATTTGATAATTGAATAATTTCACTTTTATGTCATAGTATACACTGTCGTAATTTGAATTTTTGTCCGTTTGACTTTGTGATAATTGAATAAAATTCACTTTTATGTCATAGTATACACTGTCGTAATTTAGAAATTTTGTCCATTTTGACTTCATGTGATAATTGAATAAATTCACTTTTATGTCATAGTATACACTGTCGTAATTTAGAAATTTTGTCCATTTTGACTTTGTGATAATTGAATAAAATTCACTTTTATGTCATAGTATACACTGTCGTAATTTAGATTTTTGTCCGTTTTGATTTTATTTGATAATTGAATAAAATTCACTTTTATGTCATAGTATACACTGTCGTAATTTAGAATTTTTGTCCGTTTTGATTTTGTGATAATTGAATAATTTCACTTTTATGTCATAGTATACACTGTCGTAATTTAGAATTTTTGTCCGTTTTGATTTTATGTGATAATTGAATAAATTTCACTTTTATGTCATAGTATACACTGTCGTAATTTAGAATTTTTGTCCGTTTGACTTCATGTGATAATTGAATAAATTTCACTTTTATGTCATAGTATACACTGTCCTAATTTAGAATTTTTGTCCGTTTTGATTTTATTTGATAATTGAATAAAATTCACTTTTATGTCATAGTATACACTGTCGTAATTTAGAATTTTTGTCCGATTTTATTTGATAATTGAATAAATTTCACTTTTATGTCATAGTATACACTGTCGTAATTTAGAATTTTTGTCCATTTTGACTTCATGTGATAATTGAATAAATTTCACTTTTATGTCATAGTATACACTGTCGTAATTTAGAATTTTTGTCCGTTTTGACTTCATATGATAATTGAATAAATTTCACTTTTATGTCATAGTATACACTGTCGTAATTTAGAATTTTTGTCCGTTTTGACTTCATATGATAATTGAATAAATTTCACTTTTATGTCATAGTATACACTGTCGTAATTTAGAATTTTTGTCCGTTTGATTTCATATAATAATTGAATAAATTTCACTTTTATGTCATAGTATACACTGTCGTAATTTAGAATTTTTGTCCGTTTTGACTTTGTGATAATTGAATAATTTCACTTTTATGTCATAGTATACACTGTCGTAATTTAGAATTTTTGTCCGTTTTGACTTTGTGATAATTGAATAAATTCCACTTTTATGTCATAGTATACACTGTCGTAATTTAGAAATTTTTTCCATTTTGACTTTGTGATAATTGAATAATTTCACTTTTATGTCATAGTATACACTGTCGTAATTTAGAATTATTTGTCCGTTTTGACTTTATGTGATAATTGAATAAATTTCACTTTTATGTCATAGTATACACTGTCGTAATTTAGAATTTTTGTCCGTTTTGACTTTGTGATAATTGAATAAATTCCACTTTTATGTCATAGTATACACTGTCGTAATTTAGAAATTTTTTCCATTTTGACTTTGTGATAATTGAATAATTTCACTTTTATGTCATAGTATACACTGTCGTAATTTAGAATTATTTGTCCGTTTTGACTTTATGTGATAATTGAATAAATTTCACTTTTATGTCATAGTATACACTGTCGTAATTTAGATTTTTGTCCGATTCTGACTTTATGTGATAATTGAATAAATTTCACTTTTATGTCATAGTATACACTGTCGTAATTTAGAATTTTTTTCCGTTTTGACTTTGTGATAATTGAATAATTTCACTTTTATGTCATAGTATACACTGTCGTAATTTAGAATTTTTGTCCATTCTGACTTTGTGATGATTGAATAAATTTCACTTTTATGTCATAGTATACACTGTCGTAATTTAGAATTTTTGTCCGTTTTGACTTTATGTGATAATTGAATAATTTCACTTTTATGTCATAGTATACACTGTCGTAATTTAGAATTTTTTTCCGTTTTGACTTTATGTGATAATTGAATAATTTCACTTTTATGTCATAGTATACACTGTCGTAATTTAGAATTTTTGTCCGTTTTGACTTTATGTGATAATTGAATAATTTCACTTTTATGTCATAGTATACACTGTCGTAATTTAGAATTTGTGTTTATTTTGACTTTATTTGATAATTGAATAATTTCACTTTTATGTCATAGTATACACTGTCGTAATTTAGAATTTTTGTCCGTTTTGACTTTATGTGATAATTGAATAATTTCACTTTTATGTCATAGTATACACTGTCGTAATTTAGAATTTTTGTCCGTTTTGATTTTATGTGATAATTGAATAAATTCACTTTTATGTCATAGTATACACTGTCGTAATTTAGGATTTTTGTCCATTCTGACTTTGTGATAATTGAATAAATTTCACTTTTATGTCATAGTATACACTGTCGTAATTTAGGATTTTTGTCCATTCTGACTTTGTGATGATTGAATAAATTTCACTTTTATGTCATAGTATACACTGTTGTAATTTAGAATTTTTGTCCGTTTTGATTTTATGTGATAATTGAATAAATTCACTTTTATGTCATAGTATACACTGTCGTAATTTAGAATTTTTGTCCGTTTTGACTTCATGTGATAATTGAATAAATTTCACTTTTATGTCATAGTATACACTGTCGTAATTTAGGATTTTTGTCCATTCTGACTTTGTGATGATTGAATAAATTTCACTTTTATGTCATAGTATACACTGTTGTAATTTAGAATTTTTGTCTGTTTTGATTTTATGTGATAATTGAATAAATTTCACTTTTATGTCATAGTATACACTGTCGTAATTTAGAATTTTTGTCCGTTTTGACTTCATGTGATAATTGAATAAATTTCACTTTTATGTCATAGTATACACTGTCGTAATTTAGAATTTTTGTCCGTTTTGACTTTATATGATAATTGAATAATTTCACTTTTATGTCATAGTATACATTGTCGTAATTTAGAATTTTTGTCCGTTTTGACTTTGTGATAATTGAATAAAATTCACTTTTATGTCATAGTATACACTGTCGTAATTTAGAATTTTTGTCCGTTTTGACTTTATGTGATAATTGAATAATTTCACTTTTATGTCATAGTATACATTGTCGTAATTTAGAATTTTTGTCCATTTTGACTTTATGTAATAATTGAATAAAATTCACTTTTATGTCATAGTATACACTGTCGTAATTTAGAATTTTTGTCCGTTTTGACTTCATGTGATAATTGAATAATTTCACTTTTATGTCATAGTATACACTGTCGTAATTTAGAATTTTTGTCCGTTTTGACTTCATGTGATAATTGAATAAATTTCACTTTTATGTCATAGTATACACTGTCGTAATTTAGAATTTTTTTTCCGTTTTGACTTTGTGATAATTGAATAATTTCACTTTTATGTCATAGTATACACTGTCGTAATTTAGAATTTTTGTCCATTCTGACTTTGTGATGATTGAATAAATTTCACTTTTATGTCATAGTATACACTGTCGTAATTTAGAATTTTTGTCCGTTTTGACTTTATGTGATAATTGAATAATTTCACTTTTATGTCATAGTATACACTGTCGTAATTTAGAATTTTTTTCCGTTTTGACTTTATGTGATAATTGAATAATTTCACTTTTATGTCATAGTATACACTGTCGTAATTTAGAATTTTTTCCGTTTTGACTTTGTGATAATTGAATAATTTCACTTTTATGTCATAGTATACACTGTCGTAATTTAGAATTTTTGTCCATTCTGACTTTGTGATGATTGAATAAATTTCACTTTTATGTCATAGTATACACTGTCGTAATTTAGAATTTTTGTCCGTTTTGACTTTATGTGATAATTGAATAATTTCACTTTTATGTCATAGTATACACTGTCGTAATTTAGAATTTTTTTCCGTTTTGACTTTATGTGATAATTGAATAATTTCACTTTTATGTCATAGTATACACTGTCGTAATTTAGAATTTTTGTCCGTTTTGACTTTATGTGATAATTGAATAATTTCACTTTTATGTCATAGTATACACTGTCGTAATTTAGAATTTGTGTTTATTTTGACTTTATTTGATAATTGAATAATTTCACTTTTATGTCATAGTATACACTGTCGTAATTTAGAATTTTTGTCCGTTTTGACTTTATGTGATAATTGAATAATTTCACTTTTATGTCATAGTATACACTGTCGTAATTTAGAATTTTTGTCCGTTTTGACTTTATGTGATAATTGAATAAATTTCACTTTTATGTCATAGTATACACTGTCGTAATTTAGGATTTTTGTCCATTCTGACTTTGTGATAATTGAATAAATTTCACTTTTATGTCATAGTATACACTGTCGTTATTTAGAATTTTTGTCTGTTTTGATTTTATGTGATAATTGAATAAATTCACTTTTATGTCATAGTATACACTGTCGTAATTTAGAATTTTTGTCCGTTTTGACTTCATGTGATAATTGAATAAATTTCACTTTTATGTCATAGTATACACTGTCGTAATTTAGAATTTTTGTCCGTTTTGACTTTATATGATAATTGAATAATTTCACTTTTATGTCATAGTATACATTGTCGTAATTTAGAATTTTTGTCCGTTTTGACTTTGTGATAATTGAATAATTTCACTTTTATGTCATAGTATACACTGTCGTAATTTAGAATTTTTGTCCGTTTTGACTTTATGTGATAATTGAATAATTTCACTTTTATGTCATAGTATACATTGTCGTAATTTAGAATTTTTGTCCATTTTGACTTTATATAATAATTGAATAAAATTCACTTTTATGTCATAGTATACACTGTCGTAATTTAGAATTTTTGTCCGTTTTGACTACATGTGATAATTGAATAATTTCACTTTTATGTCATAGTATACACTGTCGTAATTTAGAATTTGTGTTTATTTTGACTTTATTTGATAATTGAATAATTTCACTTTTATGTCATAGTATATCAATCAATCAATCAATCAAATTTATTTATATAGCGCTTTTACAATGACGATTGTTTCAAAGCAGCTTCACAGTGTTAAACAGGACAACATTGCAACAAAATTTGATTTGGCTAGTTTAATTTGGATAGTTTATAGAATTATATATGACCAAATTAATAAATTCTATTTGTATATTTAGTTGAGTAACTTGGATCATAATTTGAGTGTCCCCAACTGAGCCAAGCCAAAGGCGACAGTGGCAAGGAACCAAAACTCCATCAGGGCATGATGGAGAAAAATAAACAGGAGAAACCAGACTCAGTCGGGTGCCAGTTCTCCTCTGGCCTATTATTAACAGTGTATAATTATTACTCTGGCAACCTTGCAGGTCATAAATCATATTAGATAGGAATATTCGAAATTTTGGGTATGACGACGAGACGGGTTCATTTAGGATGGCACGTCGATTACACAAGAATATGAATACTTGAAAGATCGGAGTTATTGCGCCGGAGACGGGTTAATTGAGGATGACGCTCCGGTGAGGCGAATTCAGAGGAGACACTAATGGACACGGTCTCAGCAGACACTCCAGGATGAGCTGGTCATGTCCAGATGCAGGTCCACCATCCGATCCGGACACGGCCTGGATCCGGCCGACTGCAGTAAACCTCGGGATAAACAGAGAGACTAACATTAGTGTGGATGCCACTCTTTTATGATGTAACGAGTACATCAGGTGTTATGGGAAGTGTTCCCGGTTCCGGCTGACCTAGTTAATGCAGCCTAACAATCAGTCATTTGATTTGAATAAAGAAAGTTAAAAATGTTCTATGTGTATGCCATAGTAAAGAGATGTGTTTTTAGTCTAGATTTAAACTGACAGAGTGTGTCTGCTTCCCGAACAATGCTAGGAAGACTGTTCCAGAGTTTAGGTGCTAAATAGGAAAAGGATCAACCGCCTGCAGTTGATTTAGATATTCTAGGTATTTTCAACTGGCCAGAGTTTAGAGCCGCAATTGGCGTGATGGAGTATAATGCGTTAAGAGCTCACTCAAGTACTGGGGAGATAAACCATTTATTGCTTTATAAGTAATAAGCAAGATTTTAAAATGTATGCGATGTTTAATAGGGAGCCAGTGCAGTGTTGACAGAACTGGACTAATATGATCGTACTTCCTGGTTCTAGTAAGAACTCGAGCTGCTGCGTTTTGGACCAGCTGGAGTTTATTTATTAGCGAGCAGGGCAACCACCCAGTAGAGCATTACAATAATCTAGCCTTGAGCTCATGAACGCATGTACTAATTGTTCAGCATTTTGCATTGAAAGCATGTGACGTAATTTAGATATATTTTAAGATGGTAGAATGCAGTTTTACAGATGCTAGAAACGTGGCTTTCAAAAGAGATTGGTATCAAAGAGCACACCCAGGTTCCTCACTGACGACGAGGGCTTGACAGAGCAGCCATCGAGGTTAGACAGTATTCTAGGGCACTACTTGTGGAGCTTTTCTGTCCGATAATTAAAAATTCAGTTTTATCTGAATTAAGTTGCAGAAATTACTATTCATCCAATTTTTATATCAGCTATGCATTCCGTTAATCTTGTGAATTGGTAAGTTTCGTCAGGGTGTGAAGAAATATAGAGCCAGTATCATCAGCATAACAATGAAAACTAACGCCATGCTTCCTATTGATATCTCCCAGTGGTAGCCATGCTTCCTAATGATATCTCCCAGTGGTAGCCATGCTTCCTAATGATATCTCTCAGTGGTAGACATGCTTCCTAATGATATCTCTCAGTGGTAGCCATGCTTCCTAATAATATCTCCCAGTGGTAGCCATGCTTCCTAATGATATCTCCCAGTGGTAGCCATGCTTCCTAATGATATCTCCCAGTGGTAGCCATGCTTCCTAATGATATCTCCCAGTGGTAGCCATGCTTCCTAATGATATCTCCCAGTGGTAGCATATACAGGGTGAAAAGCAACGGTCCTAACACTGAGCCTTGCGGTACTCCATACTGAACTTGTGATCGGTGTGACATCTCTTCATTTACTGCTACAAACTGATAACGGTCAGATAAGTAAGATTTAAACCATGCCAATGCAGTTCCACTAATGCCAACATAATCCTCGAGTCTATTCAAAAGAATGTTGTGATCGATAGTATCGAATGCAGCGCTAAGATCGAGTAACACTAATAGAGAGATACAACCACGATCAGATGATAAGAGTAAATCATGTGTAACTCTAATTAGAGCAGTCTCAGTACTATGATACGGTCTAAATCCTGACTGGAAATCCTCACAGATGCCATTTCTTTCTAAAAAGGAACATAATTGTGAAGACACTGCCTTTTCTAATATTTTTGATAGAAACGGTAGATTCGAGATTGGTCTGTAATTGACTAATTCTTTAGGATCAAGTTGCGGTTTTTTAATAAGTGGTTTAATAATAGAGAGAGTGTGTGTGTGTGTGTGTGTGTGTGTGTGTGTGTGTGTGTGTGTGTGTGTGTGTGTGTGTGTGTGTGTGTGTGTGTGTGTGTGTGAGAGAGAGAGTGAGTGTGTGTGTGTGTGTGTGTGAGAGAGAGTGAGTGTGTGTGTGTGTGTGAGAGAGAGTGTGTGTGTGTGTGTGTGTGTGTGTGTGTGTGTGTGTGTGGACTGGTAATCCCTACGGTATGGGGACAAAATGTCCCCACAAAGATGGCAATATCAAATTTTTGTCCTTGTGGGGACATTTTTGGTCCCCATGAGGAAAACATCTTATAAATCACACTAAGTGATGTTTTTGAAAAAGTAAAAATGCAGCATGTCTCCTGTGATGGGTAGTGTGTGTGTGTGTGTGTGTGTGTGTGTGTGTGTGTGTGTGTGTGTGTGTGTGTGTGTGTGTGTGTGTGATGGGTAGGTTTAGGGGCAGGGGCAGGGTGCTCTACTGGGTGGTTGCCCTGCTCGCCTAATAAATAAACTCCAGCTGGTCCAAAACGCAGCAGCTCGAGTTCTTACTAGAACCAGGAAGTATGATCACATTAGCCGGTTCTGTCAACACTGCACTGGCTCCCTATTAAACATCGCATACATTTTAAAATCTTGCTTATTACTTATAAAGCACTAAATGGTTTAGCTCCCCAGTACTTAAGCGAGCTCTTAACACATTATACTCCATCACGCCTACTGCGCTCTCTAAACTCTGACCTGCTGATAATACCTAGAATATCTAAATCAACTGCAGGCGATCCTTTTCCTATTTAGCACCTAAACTCTGGAACATTCTTCCTAGCATTGTTTGGGAAGCAGACACACTCTGTCAGTTTAAATCTAGACTAAAAACACATCTCTTTACTATGGCATACACATAAAACACTTTTTCAATTAAATGATTATTAGGCTGCATTATCTAGGTCGGGAACACGAACACTTCCCATAACACCTGATGTACTCGTTACATCATCAGAAGAATGGCATCTACGCTAATGTTAGTGTCTCTGTTTATCCCGAGGTCTACTGCAGTCAGCCGGATCCAGGCCGTATCCCGATCAGATGGTGGCCCTGCACCCAGATGTGACCTATGACCCTGAAGTGTCTGCAGAGCCCGTGTCATTTAGACTCCCCCTTAAGCTGCCTCATCCACACGGCATCCTCAATAAACCTGCTCCGGCGGGATGACTCCGATTGTTTGAATAGTCCTAGTTAATAATTCTTTAAATCGATCGTCATCCTCAAAACAACCGTCTCCAGCGTGTTGCCGCCAATCTTCGAATATTCAGATCGATTATGACCTCTGACCTTTAAAATAATAACTTTAATAATAATAATACGCTGTTTGTTAATTGTCCAGAGGAGAACTGCCCCGACTGAGCACACACACACACACACACACACACACACACACACACATTGGAGAAACTCAATTTTACAAATAAACTTCCAAATAAATCTAATTATTAAACTAAATTAACCATATAGACCAAATTACTGATCTAAAGCCCACATTGTTACTGTATGATAATCAGAATATATTCTCTTGCATTATTTTCCTGTTTAACACTGTGAAGCTGCTTTGAAACGATCTGCATTGTTAAAAGCGCTATATAAATAAAGCTGACTTGACCAATAAGAGGGGATGATGTCAGGTGATCAATGGAATAAAAACTTTTGTTTTTGCATTTTGTTCATCATTTCTTTCTTTTGTTTTATTTTTTTCACACACACACCAATAAATTGCGACACACTTATGTAGCGTTTAATTCCTCTCAACAATGCACACACACACACACACACACACACATTTCCAGAACATACGGTACTTCTGCTTATACTGGTGTAATATTTCCCTTAACTCAAGTACAGGATTTCCTTCAGTCCTCCAGGCCCTGAACTCTCTCTGCATGGAAACAAGCGGTTGAAGAGCCAAGGCAAGGCAAGTTTATTTATACAGCACATTTCATTCACAATGGTCATATGTTCTGGTTCTGCTCAGATTCCTGGCCGCAGCGTTCTGTATGAGCTGCAGCTGTCTAATGGTGTGTTTGGGAAGCTGAATGAGCTTCGGTCTGGTGTTCTTACCTAAACACCTGGTCTCTCCTGCTGCGTACACTGAAGCTGCTCGCGGTTTATTGGTGACCAGCGCCAGCTCGCCGAAATACTGGCCCCGCGTGCAGCGCGCCACCTCCACCTCCTGGTTTGACCTCTGACCTGCGTTAGTCTACAGAGACAGGAGTGTGTGAGAGAGAGTCGGGCTGGGCACGAGCGTCCGTGTGTGTGTGAGGTTCTTACTCTGCTCTTGATCATGATCCGGACTTCTCCAGACTCCACGATGTAGAAGCAGTCGGCCGAATCGCCCTGAGAGGAACCACAGAACACCTGCGTTACGCTCATCTCAAAACTACAGGACCACAGCAGAAAACACCGAGAGATGGTCCTCCACCTGCTGTATGATCTGCTCTCCATCTGTGAAGCTCTTCATCCCCAGGACATCGACGATCTTCATGCGCTCAGAGAGCTGAGAGACAGAGAGAAAGCCTCAGGAGGGAACGACACAAGCGCAGGTGAACAGCTCGACTCACCTGCAGGGACTTCAGCAGCGGCACACTCTCGATGAAGCGCTCGTACATCCTCCTCTTCTTGGCATTATTCTTCACAATCAGTCTGTGGAACGTGGCTCGGTCCTGACGGCACAGATCACAGTGTCTTACATTCGCTAGGACTCATTCTTCAACACTCAGTGAAGCACAACAGCAGAACAGAAACTGTAGGGCTTTCCTCATTATGAGTGACAAATGAGTGTTCGGAGTTGATTCGAGACACGAATGCAGTGTTTTAGTGCGTTTTAGATGTGATATAAGTTGAAAGTTGGGAAAGGAAAGTGTTGAGAAATGTGTCCTAGTGTAAGCAAGGAGTCAAGGGCGAGACACAGGAAGCAGGAAGTGACCTCACCAGCGCCCACAGCGCCCCCTCCTGAGTGGCCCTGATGGTGGCGGCGCGTGGCGTGTTGTACATGAGGGCGAGCTCACCGAAGCTGCCTTTATTATCATAGCTCCCCACACAGCAGCTGGAGCCGTCCTTCAGAATCAGGATCTCAAACACACCCCTGCAGAGAGACAGACGGGTCAGCATCAGCTGCTGTGAGACAGCTCAGGGAGCGGAGGACCGGCTCACCTCTCGATGACGTAGAAGTTATCGCCATCGTCCCCCTGATTGATGATGCACTCGTGCGGTTTGACCAGCACCTCAAACATGCTGTCCAACACCTCAGCGAACTGATCCTGAGACAGACAGACAGACAGACAGGCGTCACACATGCGCTGGCTCCCCGTCTGCATGTCTGAAGGCTGGTGTTCACCTGCTCCAGTGTTTTGAACAGCAGGATGTCCTTACAGGACTCTTGCAGACGCTGACGCTGCGCCTCCGTCTTGTGGTGAAGCACCCGCGGCTCGCTGGCCTCGTCTTCATCTTCATCAGGATTATAAGCCTCCGCACACACTGACCAACGCCAGGCATGACAGGGTTTAAAACAGTCACGGTTTCAGCCAACGCAACATTTCTCATTTTCATTTAGTTTACCTTGAAATACTAAAATAACAAAAACTAAAAATCTATACAAACTCTTTAGACATAAAGGAAATTCAAATGGCAAAATACAACAAAATATACACACACACACACACACACACACACACACACACACACACACACACACACACACACACACACACACACACACACAGACACACACATGTTTGTTTTGTGAAATGTGGGGACATTCCATAGGCGTAATGCATTTTATACTGTACAAACCGTATTTTCTATCCCCCTACACTGCCCCTAAACCTACCCATCACACACACACACACACACACACACACACTACCCATCACAGGAGACTGCACAGTTTACTTTCTGTGATAAAAACCTCATCCTGTGTGATTTATAAGCATTTTGAAAAGTGAGGACATGGGGAACGTCCTCATATTTCACCCTCTTTTTGTAATACCTGTGTCATACCCATGTCATTATACACATTTGTGTCCTGATATTTCACAAAAACATGCCCACACACACACACACACACACACACACACACACACACACACACACACACACACACACACACACACACACACACACACACACACACACAGACAGACACACACACAGACACACACACAGACACACACACACAGACACACAGACACACACACACACACACACACACACACACACACACACACACACAGACACACACACAGACACACACACACACACACAGACACACACACACACACACACACACACAGACACACACACACACACACACACACACACACACACAGACACACACACACAGACACACACAGACACACACACACACAGACACACACACACAGACACACACACACAGACACACACAGACACACACACACAGACACACACAGACACACACACACACACACACACACACACACACACACACACACACACACACACACACACACACACACACACACACACACACAATTAAAACCACATTTAAAGGGATAGTTCACTTTGAAATTAAATGTTAATATGTTTTAGCTTAGCTCATGGGCATCCGAGATGTAGGAGTATTTGTTTCCCCAGTCGTTTCAATTTTGATCATTTTAGGTCAAAGCGTTCTTGTCTGTGCCTCACATAATGCAGGTCTATGGTCACCACCTCAAAGAGCATACACAGAGAAGTCCAAATTAAACAATCCTCCATCGTAAGGACACACTGATGGCCTGATGACCAGCGGTTTGTGTGAGAAAACCAACAAACTAAAGCCAGAACGAGCGAATGTCCCAACAGGAAACACGCACGCGCGCCCTCGGATCAGTCAGACGTAGTGCTGTACAAGAGGTAAAAACGATATAAATACTGTTGGTTTTCTCACACAAACGGCTGGTTTGGTGTCTTAGGCCATCAGTGTGTGCTTACGATGGGGGATTGTTTCATTTGGACTTCTCTGTGTATCAGTGGTGGCTACTGGTCTGTCAGAGAGGGGAAGCTCATTTTCGGCCTACATCATAAAATTGTCTATTTATTTAAAAGTAAATTCTGCCCTACGTTCCTTTTCAAGAAAATGGTCTGTGACCCTGTCGTACCAACTAGGAGTCTTTTCAAGTGATTGACCAGTGTCCTCTCAATGGCCAGCAGAGCTAGGCTGCTTAAACGGCCTTGGCCATTGTGTTTCAGTGTAGGACTTGAGTCGCTTTAAACAGGAGAAGCTCCTTTCTACACCTGC
>CM040929.1:9423410-9430910 GCA_023029165.1 Gobiocypris rarus
CAGTGAGACAGGTGCAGTGAGACAGGTGCAGTGAGACAGACGCACCTCTTTCGCCAGGGTTTTCTTAAAGCAGTCGAAGGTCCCGCCATAAAGTGCCGTTTCACCGGGACGGGGTTTGGGCTGTGTCTGCAGTCGCACCTGCGCATGACGATCACATGACCACACATGTTCAATAAGACACTACTGACCACACAAACAGATCTGGGTCAAAGGTCACAAGTCCAGGGCTTCTCTCAAAACCCCACTGACAAACAACTAGCGTATACCACAGGGCTCATACAGCAGTATTTCATTTGAGCTGTGTGTTGATAACAAACACAGCATATGAACCTCTGACACTGTACATAAGATTAAAGTACAGTCTGGATCGGTGCTGTGAGAGAGTTAACATGCACAATAATGACCAACAGTTTGGCTTTGGTGATATCCAGCGCACTAAACTAATGGATAATGAAGGTCAGTGTAATAAAGCTGAATGTAGTTACTTTGATGGTGTCCAGCGGGTGTCCGGCGAACACTAAACACACCCCGCCGAAGCCGCCGGCGAAGAAGTTCTTCATGGGGCTGATCGGCTGCGGCTTCGACATGATCAGAGAGGGTCCGGTGGGTCAGGTCTGGCAGAAACACACACAGCGACAGACAGATGACAGACAGACAGCTGTTTTCAGGCTCACCCGCGACCCACACATACACACCCGGAACTATTTCACCGACGGACCGCAGATGGGCGGGGCTTAATAACGCTTGTGTTTAATAACTCTATACGTTTTAATTTGAGGTCAATCAAAAGTTTGTCCTTGTCATTATTCATGTATAAATGATTGGACAGACCGCCTGAAAATGAAACGGCTGAGGTGCTATTGGCTTAATAATGCCTTTGTAATTTGAGTATCATCAATCTAACCAGATAATTATTAACCGGAGTAACCAGAGATTATAAAAAATGTGGAGTTTTTAAAATACAAAGCTAGGTTTTGAGTTACCACATTTTACAGCACTCTTTATACCTCTAAATGTGACTGATATAATGAAACACTATTACAGTTATTGATCGTGATTATAGTCAAATCTGTGATGAAAGCTCTGCAATCCATGAAAGCGGATTTTCATAAGAATTCCGTCTCCACTTTATTTCACATGTAATGCACCAGATATGAGCGCTAGAGTAATGTCCCTTACACCCTCCGGGCCCACAGAAGGCCCTAACTCTGAGTGAGCTCTTAACACATTATACTCCATCACGTCTACTGCGCTCTCTAAACTCTGACCTGATAATACCTAGAATATCTAAATCAACTGCAGGCGGTCGATCCTTTTCCTATTTAGCTCCTAAACTCTGGAACAGTCTTCCTAGCATTGTTCGGGAAGCAGACACACTCTGTCAGTTTAAATCTAGACTAAAAACACATCTCTTTACTATGGCATACACATAAAACACTTTTTCAATTAAATGATTATTAGGCTGCATTATCTAGGTCAGCCGGAACCGGGAACACTTCCCATAACACCTGATGTACTCGTGACATCATCAGAAGAATGGCATCTACGCTAATGTTAGTCTCTGTTTTATCCCGAGGTCTACTGCAGTCAGCCGGATCCAGGCCGTATCCAGATCAGACCCGTATCCGGCGGGATGACTCCGATCTTTCGAATATTCTGATCGATTATGATCTCTGACCTTTAAAATAATAACTTTAATAATAATAATACGCTGTTTGTTAATTGTCCAGAGGAGAACTGCCCCCCCGACTGAGCCTGGTTTCTCCCAAGGTTTATTTTTCTCCATTAGGTCTCCTGATGGGGTTTGGGTTTCCTTGCCACTGTCGCCTCTGGCTTGGCTTGCTCAGTCAGGGAAAAACTATTTTTCAAATATATTTCAAATAAATCTAATTATTAAACTAAATTAACCATATAGACCAAATTACTGATCTAAAGCCCACATTGTTACTGTATGATAATCAAAATATATTCTGTTGCATTATTTTCCTGTTTAACACTGTGAAGCTGCTTTGAAACGATCTGCATTGTTAAAAGCGCTATATAAATAAAGCTGACTTGACTGTTTACCCCGACAGATGATCTCGGGATTGATGAAAGATTATTTGATTCGATTATTCTGATTCATGCACAAACTCTCACACAGCTCTCGACTCCACAGGACACACACATCTCCTTTCTGTATGTTGAGGTATTAACAGCTCAGTGATCCGTGATCTATAGTGGAGTCCGACAGGGCTGTCCAATCTCACCTTTCTTATTTCTTTATCCACAGAATTCATGTCTAAGGATTAACCAAAATTAAAATATGATGGGAATTTCTATATTTGATAGGCACAGCTAGCCGCCGACACCACACCATTCTTGGAAGATTACCTAATGCTCGGGATTTCCAGGTGCCTCGGGTCTAGAACTTAATATTCCACAATGTGAGATTATTTCAATTCATGATATAGATCATGGGAAGGTATCCCAGTCAAATCCGATCCGAAGTTCAGAGTCGGAAGGGCTCTCTCTGATGAAGCGGAAGCACTCAAACTCCAGAGGTGAAGGCGGCCTTGACCTTTGTGTGTGTGTCCTATCATTGACCTAACTCCTTGACCTCTTGACCTTTGTGTGTGTGTGTGTGTGTGTCCTATCATTGACCTAACTCCTTGACCTCTTGACCTTTGTGTGTGTGTGTGTGTGTGTCCTATCATTGACCTAACTCCTTGACCTTTGTGTGTGTGTGTGTGTGTGTCCTATCATTGACCTAACTCCTTGACCTCTTGACCTTTGTGTGTGTGTCCTATCATTGACCTAACTCCTTGACCTCTTGACCTTTGTGTGTGTGTCCTATCATTGACCTAACTCCTTGACCTCTTGACCTTTGTGTGTGTGTGTGTCCTATCATTGACCTAACTCCTTGACCTCTTGACCTTTGTGTGTGTGTGTGTCCTATCATTGACCTAACTCCTTGACCTCTTGACCTTTGTGTGTGTCCTATCATTGACCTAACTCCTTGACCTCTTGACCTTTGTGTGTGTCCTATCATTGACCTAACTCCTTGACCTCTTGACCTTTGTGTGTGTCCTATCATTGACCTAACTCCTTGACCTCTTGACCTTTGTGTGTGTCCTATCATTGACCTAACTCCTTGACCTCTTGACCTTTGTGTGTGTCCTATCATTGACCTAACTCCTTGACCTCTTGACCTTTGTGTGTGTCCTATCATTGACCTAACTCCTTGACCTCTTGACCTTTGTGTGTGTCCTATCATTGACCTAACTCCTTGACCTCTTGACCTTTGTGTGTGTCCTATCATTGACCTAACTCCTTGACCTCTTGACCTTTGTGTGTGTCCTATCATTGACCTAACTCCATGACCTCTGCAGATACTATAAGCACCTTTAAAGGAAACTGGCTGAAAGATGCCTTATGAACAGTGTCATTATTGATTTGATTCCAAGTAATATCTTTCCTATTAAAGTGTAACTTTTTTCCCAGGCAAGTTCCTGTTTCCTTATGTCACTGTCCCGGAGACGGGTTTATTGAGGATGATGTATCGATCCCGGTGTTCTGCTCTGGAACGACGCTGATATAACTCTTAGAATAAGTCTCTTTTCCCCTGATAATAACTTTAAATGCATTCTGTCTATCTTTGATGATTTTGGTAATATTCTCAATTATAAGCAATTTTGGATTTCCATAACTTTCCTGACGTGGTCATCCTCAGCTCAAGTCAGAATGGGAGTCTGATGCTGCTCCATTGGGATGGGATTATTGGGGCGAGCCAACCAGGAAAGACCTCCTGGACCTACAGCCAATCAGAGCAACGGAGGAGGTCACGTGTGCTGAGCTTATAAATAATTAAGAAAGTGCAACATGTTTGATGCATTATGACAATTTATTCGAAGATATGACTTTATGATAACTTTCTGTCATATTGTGATGCAAATCCAGGACATTCCTGAGTTCTGTTCCCGTTTATCAGGATTGAGTGGAAGATACACAACCCTTTCCCTGATCTTGAAGACTTTTTATCAGAATGAACTTTTTCATCTCATAAATATGACTGTGATATGCAGGGCATGATTTTCTGATGGCTTCCACACAGCAGAGAGCATGTTTTAAAGCACACACACAGATTTCATATTTCACTTTATTAGTCTTTCACCGTTAAGAAAATAATATATTATGTTACGCTTCCCTTCTGAACAAAAACTGGCAAGAGGAAAAATAGATCATTTAGCAGGAAGCTGTGAAACACAGAGACGCTGGACAGATTAATACTGTAAACTCATATTCATAGGTCAGCTAGGGTCAAGGGTCAGAGAGGGTCAAAGGTCACTAAGAGAGCTGAATCAGTGAGAGACGAGATGATCTGTAACTGTGTAAGCGTGTCAGTGAAGGTTTGCAGTTAAAGACTGAAGGACCGTTTCAGATCTGAGTGTGTGAGTGTGTGTGTGTGTGTGTGTGTGTGTGTGTGTGAGTGTGTGTGAGTGTGTGTGTCAGTGTATCAGTGTGTGAGTGTGTGTGTGTGTGTGTGTGAGTGTGTGTGTGTGTGTGTGAGTGAGTGTGTGTGAGTGTGTGTGTGTGTTAGTGAGTGTGTGAGTGTGTGTGTGTTAGTGAGTGAGTGTGTGTGTGTGTGTGTGTGTGTGTGTGTGTGTGAGTGTGTGTGTGTGTGTGTGTGAGTGAGTGTGGTGTGTGTGTGTGTGTGAGTGAGTGTGTGTGTGAGTGTGTGTGTGTGTGTGAGTGTGTGTGTGTGTGTCTCTGTGTGTGTGTATGTGTGTGTGAGTGTGTCTGTGTCTCTGTGTGTGTGTGTGTGTGTGTGTGAGTGTGTGAGTGAGTCTGTGTCTCTGTGTGTCTCTGTGTGTGTGTGTCTGTATGTGTGTGTGAGTGTGTGTGTGTGTCTGTGTGTCTGTGTGTGTGTGTGTCTTGCTGCACGATGGGCTTGCTCCATGTGTCCGCTCGGCCCGGATCCTCCTCTCCCAGGGCTCCTCTGCAGCGCCGCGCGCCTGGAGTCCGGCAGCCCGGTGCTGGTGCTCAGGTAGTCTGTGGAGGCGGATGATCGTGCATGAGCGACAGATACTCCATCCGCATCTGAGGAGACGAGCGGTCACATGGCGGCTCCACACCTGTGTCGTGCTCTAGTGTGTTGGCGTGACTCACTTTCGATCGCCAGGCGTGGTGAGTCTGTGTCTCTGTGTGTGTGTGTGTGTGTGTGTGTGGAGTGTGTGGAGTGAGTCGTGTGTGCTGAGTGTCCTGTGTGTGAGTGTGTCAGTGTGTGTGTGTGTCTGTGTGTGTGTGTGTGATGTGTGTGAGTGTATGTGTGTGTGAGTGTCAGTGTGTGTGTGTGTCAGTGTGTGTGTGTGAGTGGTGGTGTGTGAGTGTGTGAGTGGCATGTGTGTGTGTGAGTGAGTGTCTGTGTGTGTGAGTGAGTGAGTGTGTGTGTGAGTGTGTGTGTGTGTGTGTGAGTGTGTGTGTGTGTGAGTGTGGGTGTGAGTGTGTGAGTGAGTGTGTGTGTGAGGTGTGTGAGTGTCAGTGTGTGTGTGTGTGTGTGTGTGAGTGTGTGTGTGTGAGTGTGTGTGTGTGGAGTGTGAGGTGTGTGTGTGGAGGCCATGTGTGTGTGTGTGTGTGTGTCAGTGTGTGTGTGTGTGTGTAGTGTCAGTGTGTGTGTGTGTGTGTGTGTCAGTGTGTGTGAGTGTCAGTGTGTGTGTGAGTGTGTGTGTGTGTTTGGTCCAGCTGGAGGTTGAAGGCCAGCAGCAGGTTAATGAAGAGATCCGAAGCTGCTCTGTGGTGTCCGAGGGCAGACCGTCCTCAATCACATCCAGCAGGAACTGCAGGAACCCGGCATTCAGATGCTCTGAGACAGACAGACACTGTCACACACACTCACTCACTCACCACTCACACTCACTCACACACACACACACACACTCACCACTCACTCACTCACTCACACACTCACACACTCACACACTCACTCACCACCACTCACACACTCACACACACACACACACTCACACACTCACACACTCACACACTCACTCACTCACTCACTCACACTCACTCACACACACACACACACTCACACACTCACCACTCACACACTCACTCACCACTCACACACTCACCACTCACTCACTCACCACTCACTCACCACTCACCACCACTCACCACACACTCACACACTCACACACTCACTCACTCACTCACCCACTCACTCACCACACTCACACACTCACTCACTCCTCACTCACTCACCACTCACTCACCACCACCACTCACACTCACCACACACTCACACACTCACACACACTCACACACACACACACTCACTCACCACTCACCACTCACACACTCACACACTCACACACACTCACTCACTCACTCACTCACTCACTCACTCACTCACCACCACCACACCCACTCACCACCACTCACTCACCACACACTCACCACACACTCACTCACACACTCACCACTCACCACTCACTCACTCACTCACCACTCACTCACTCACACACTCACCACACTCACACACTCACTCCTCACTCACACACTCACACACTCACACACTCACTCACTCACTCACTCCACTCACTCACTCACTCACTCACTCACTCACTCACACACTCACACACACTCACACTCACACTCACTCACACACTCACACACTCACACACTCACACCCACTCACTCACTCACTCACCACACACTCACCACTCACTCACTCACCACCACTCACTCACTCACCACACACACACACACACACTCACCACTCACTCACTCACCACTCACTCACACACACACACACTCACTCACTCACTCACTCACACTCACACACTCACTCACCACACACACACACACACTCACTCACTCACTCACTCACTCACTCACTCACTCACACACACACTCACTCACTCACTCACACACTCACACACACACACACACACCTCACTCACTCACTCCTCACACACTCACACACACACACACTCACTCACTCACACACTCACTCACTCACACTCACTCACTCACCACACACACACACTCACTCACTCACTCACACACTCACACACACACACACACTCACTCACTCACTCACTCACCACTCACACACTCACACACACACACTCACTCACTCACTCACTCACTCACTCACTCACTCACCCACTCACTCACTCACACACTCACACACACACACACTCACTCACTCACACACTCACACACACACACACTCACTCACTCACTCACTCACACTCACACACACACACACACTCACTCACTCACTCACTCACACACTCACACACACACACACTCACTCACTCACTCACTCACTCACTCACTCACTCACTCACTCACACTCCACACACTCACTCACTCACTCACTCACACACACACTCACTCACTCACTCACTCACTCACACACTCACACACACACTCACTCACTCACTCACTCACTCACACACTCACCACACTCACACACACACTCACCACTCACTCACCACCACACACTCACTC
>CM040929.1:9435910-9440910 GCA_023029165.1 Gobiocypris rarus
CGTCAGCTGGACGAGCACACACACACATCAGCTGGAAGAGCACAAACACACGTCAGCTGGACGAGCACACACACACACACACACACACACACACACACACACGTCATCAGCAGAGCCAGGACTGACCGTGTGTGTCAGGTCTCGCGCCAGCTCCATGGTCACGGAGTTGAGGAGGGTGGAGATCAGCGCAGCGCCCAGACCGCACATCGCACCAAACACCTTCAGCAGCAGCAGCCGCACACGGTGTTCCTGAGGGTCAGCGAGAACATAGCGATAACTGTAGCGATACACTGCAGTGACACGCGTGTTCCTGAGGTCAGCGCGAGAACATAGCGATAACTGTAGCGATAACTGCAGCGACACGCGGTGTTCCTGAGGGTCAGCGCGAGAACATAGCGATAACCGTAGCGATAACTGCAGCGACACGCGTGTTCCTGAGGGTCAGCGCGAACATAGCGATAACTGTAGCGATAACTGCATATGACACGCCGTGTTCCTGAGGGTCAGCGAGAACATAGCGATAACTGTAGCGATAACTGCAGCGACACGCGTGTTCCTGAGGGTCAGCGAGAACATAGCGATAACTGTAGCGATAACTGCATACACGCGGTGTTCCTGAGGGTCAGCGAGAACATAGCGATAACTGTAGCGATAACTGCAGACACGCGGTGTTCCTGAGGGTCAGCGAGAACATAGCGATAACTGTAGCGATAACTGCAGCGACACGCGGTGTTCCTGAGGGTCAGCGAGAACATAGCAATAACTGTAGCGATAACTGCATGACACGCGGTGTTCCTGAGGGTCAGCGAGAACATAGCAATAACTGTAGCGATAACTGCAGCGACACGCGGTGTTCCTGAGGGTCAGCGCGAGAACATAGCGATAACTGTAGCGATAACTGCAGTGACACGCGCGGTGTTCCTGAGGGTCAGCGCGAGAACATAGCGATAACTGCAGCGACACGCGGTGTTCCTGAGGGTCAGCGCGAGAACATAGCGATAACTGTAGCGATAACTGCAGCGACACGCGGTGTTCCTGAGGGTCAGCGCGAGAACATAGCGATAACTGTAGCGATAACTGCAGCGACACGCGGTGTTCCTGAGGGTCAGCGCGAGAACATAGCGATAACTGTAACGATAACTGTAGCGACACGCGGTGTTCCTGAGGGTCAGCGAGAACATAGCGATAACTGTAGCGATAACTGCAGCGACACGCGCGGTGTTCCTGAGGGTCAGCGAGAACATAGCGATAACTGTAACGATAACTGTAGCGACACGCGGTGTTCCTGAGGGTCAGCGCGAGAACATAGCGATAACTGCAGCGACACGCGGTGTTCCTGAGGGTCAGCGCGAGAACATAGCGATAACTGTAGCGATAACTGTAGCGACACGCGGTGTTCCTGAGGGTCAGCGCGAGAACATAGCGATAACTGTAGCGATAACTGCAGCGACACGCGGTGTTCCTGAGGGTCAGCAGCGAGAACATAGCGATAACTGCAGCGACACGCGGTGTTCCTGAGGGTCAGCGCGAGAACATAGCGATAACTGTAGCGATAACTGCAGCGACACGCGGTGTTCCTGAGGGTCAGCGCGAGAATGACCTCACACAAAACTGACAACCAGAGCTGTAACTGTAACGATAACTGTCACGATAACTTTAACTGTAACAATAACTATAATTGTAACAACAACTATAACTGTAACGACATTATATACTGTAACGATATCTGTCACGATAACTATAACTGTAACCATATCTGTCACGATAACTGTAACGATAACTATAACTGTAACAATAACTATAATTGTAACAACAACTATAACTGTAACGATTACTATAACTGTAACGATATCTGTCACGATAACTATAACTGTAACGATATCTGTCACGATATCTGTCACGATAACTATAACTTTAATGATATCTGTCACGATAACTATAACTATAACTGTAACGATATCTGTCACGATAACTATAACTGTAACGATATCTGTGACGATAACTATAACTTTAATGATATCTGTCACGATAACTATAACTATAACTGTAACGATATCTGTCACGATAACTATAACTGTAACGATATCTGTGACGATAACTATAACTGTCACGATAACTGTAACGCTAACTATAACCGAAACGATATCTGTCACGATAACTATAACTGTAACGATATCTGTCACGATATCTGTCACTGTAACGATAACTATAACTAATGATATCTGTCACGATAACTGTAACTGTAACGATAACTATAACGATATCTGTCACGATAACTATAACTGTAACGATATCTGTCACTGTAACGATAACTATAACTAATGATATCTGTCACGATAACTGTAACTGTAACGATAACTATAACTGTAACGATATCTGTCACGATAACTGTAACTGTAACGATATCTATGACTAATGATATCTGTCACGATAACTGTAACTGTAACGATAACTATAACTGTAACGATATCTGTCACGATAACTGTAACTGTAACGATATCTGTCACTGTAACGATAACTAACTATAACTGTAACGATATCTGTCACGATAACTGCAACGATAACTATAACTGTAACGATATCTGTCACTGTAACGATAACTATAACTAATGATATCTGTCCACGCGATAATAACTGTAACTATAACTGTAACAATAACTGTAACGATAACTATAACTGTAACGATATCTGTCACGATAACTATAACTGTAACGATATCTGTCACAATAACTGTAACGATAACTATAACTGTAACTATAACTGTAACGATATCTGTCACGATAACTATAACTGTAACGATATCTGTCACGATAACTGTAACGATAACTATAACTGTAACTATAACTGTAACGATATCTGTCACGATAACTATAACTGTAACGATATCGGTCACGATAACTGTAATGATAACTATAACTGTAACGATATCTGTCACGATAACTATAACTGTAACGATATCTGTCACGATAACTGTAACGATAACTAACTGTAACGATATCTGTCACGATAACTATAACTGTAACGATATCTGTCACGATAACTGTAACTGTAACGATATCTGTCACGATAACTGTAACTGTAACGATATCTGTCACTGTAACGATAACTATAACTAATGATATCTGTCACGATAACTAACTGTAACGATAACTATAACTGTAACAATATCTGTCACGATAACTGCAACGATAACTATAACTGTAACGATATCTGTCACTGTAACGATAACTATAACTAATGATATTTGTCAAGATAACTGTAACTGTAACGATAACTATAACTGTAACGATATCTGTCATGATAACTGTAACGATATCTGTCACTGTAACGATAACTAACGACAACTGTAACAATAACTATAACTGTAACGATATCTGTAACTGTAACAATAACTAACGACAACTGTAACGATAACTATAACTGCAACAATAACTATAATTGTAACAACAACTATAACTGTAACGATTACTATAACTGTAACGATATCTGTCACGATAACTATAACTGTAACGATATCTGTCACGATAACTGTAACGATAACTATAACTGTAACAATAACTATAACTGTAACTATAACTGTAACGATATCTGTCATGATAACTGTATCGATATCTGTCACGATAACTATAACTGTAACGATATCTGTCACGATAACTATAACTGTAACGATATCTGTCACGATAACTGTAACGATAACTATAACCGTAACGATATCTGTCACGATAACTATAACTGTAACGATATCTGTAACTGTAACGATATCTGTCACTGTAACGATAACTATAACTAATGATATCTGTCACGATAACTGTAACGATAACTATAACCGTAACGATATCTGTCACGATAACTGTAACTGTAACGATATCTGTCACTGTAACGATAACTAACGACAACTGTAACAATAACTATAACTGTAACGATATCTGTCACGATAACTGTAACTGTAACAATAACTATAACTGTAACAACAACTATAACTGTAACGATTACTATAACTGTAATGTTATCTGTCACGATAACTGTCCACGATAACTGTAACGATAACTGTAACGATAACTATAACTGTAACGATTTCTGTCACGATATCTGTCACGATAACTAACTTTAATGATATCTGTCACGATAACTGTAACGATAACTATAACCGTAAAGATATCTGTCACGATAACTATAACTGTAACGATATCGGTCACAATAACTGTAACGATAACTATAACTGTAACTATAACTGTAACGATATCTGTCACGATAACTATAACTGCAACGATATCGGTCACGATAACTGTAACGATAACTATAACTGTAACTATAACTGTAACGATATCTGTCACGATAACTATAACTGTAACGATATCTGTCACGATAACTGTAACGATAACTATAACTGTAACGATATCTGTCACGATATATATCTGTCACGATAACTATAACTGTAACGATATCTGTCACGATAACTATATCTGTCACGATATCTGTCACGATAACTGTAACTGTAACGACATCTGTCACGATAACTGTAACTGTAACGATATCTGTCACGATAACTATAACTGTAACGATATCTGTCACTGTAACGATAACTATAACTAATGATATCTGTCACGATAACTAACTGTAACGATAACTATATCTGTCACGATAACTGCAACGATAACTATAACTGTAACGATATCTGTCACTGTAACGATAACTATAACTAATGATATTTGTCACGATAACTGTAACGATAACGATAACTATAACTAATGATATCTGTCACGATAACTAACTGTAACGATAACTATATCTGTCACGATAACTGCAACGATAACTATAACTGTAACGATATCTGTCACTGTAACGAGGTCAAGAAAATATGATCATATACACCAATTTTATCATCTCTACACTGGTTACCTATAAAGTTTCGTATCAATTACAAAGTATTGCTACTGACCTATAAAGCCCTAAATGGTTTAGCTCCAGTGTATTTAACGGATCTTCTATCGCCTACAATC
>CM040929.1:9450910-9453410 GCA_023029165.1 Gobiocypris rarus
GGCGGTCACGCGCCCTCCAGGGAAAACAATCGCGCTCAGAGAGTGTGCATTACAGCTGACCAATCACAGAGCGTGTTATTACCGGCGTGCTGACGTCAAACCACTGGAAAATGAATATGACGCGGTTAGATATTTAACACAGAGATGCGCGGAGGAGGGTGTGTGTGTGTGTGTGTGTGCGTGTGTGTGCCAGTCAAATGCGTCCGTGTGTCATGGCCGCCGCGAGCTGCGCGAGAGCTCTCTCCCCGGGATGCGTTCACGGACTGCGGCTCGGCGCGAGGCTCCTCCCGGCGCTGACCCGGTAAACGCGCTTCTCCTGTGTGTGTGTGTGTGTGTGTGTGTGTGTCTGTCTGTGTGTGTGTGTGTGTGTGTGTGTGTGTGTAGTGTCTGTGTGTGTGTGTCTGTGTGTGTGTGTGTGTGTGTGTTAGTGTCTGTGTGTGTGTGTGTGTGTGTGTAGTTCTGTAATAGGACGCATGGTCACATGACCTTAGGTGTAATTAGCATGGTGGTCAGCTACCCGGAAATAAAGCCATCTCCAGATAAATAATACAATTAATCAAAGGTTCTAAAAAATATTTATTTATAGTTTTGTTTGATCAAATAATGAGTCTAAGTCATACTACTTCAAGCACAATATAAGATTAAAATATCCAAAGCCACTAGATCAGTGTTATATATTGTATTGGCTTGAGTGCTTCCCAAATATTCCCAAGAATGTTTAAATCCAGTGATTTCCCCCAGGACACGGCCCGTGTGTGTGTGTGTGTGTGTGGCCTATCAGTGACATCATCACTGGTGTTATCGTGCGGTAACCATGGCAACACCAGCGGCGCTTTAATATCTGCTGTGTTTATGAGACACTGTTTGGATCATTGATGGACAGAAACTCATCATTGTTCTCCAGCTCAACACAGTTAGTCTGATTGTGTAAATCTGCTGTTCTTGATTTACCATGTTTTACCGCCTAATATGATCTCGCTCACTGCAGTGTGAACAAGTGTCTCATAGTAGCATTATAACATCACTTTAACACACTCACATGTGTGTGATATGATCAACCCGCCCAAAGAGCGACACACACGACACAGCTACGCAGAATAGTGTGTCACTGCGGAAGCTGTACGAATTACAACAAATAAGAGAAGGACACAAGACTGCATGGAATAATTACACACTGTGCATCACTGCATGATGGGATACAAGTAGATATCTGCATGCTGATTTTAACAAGTAGAGGTAGCTGCATGCGTGCCGAGCAATGGCGTAAGGTCGAAAGAGAAAATGGGGCGTGCCGTGAGGAATGGGGCGTGCCGTGAGGAATGGGGCGTGCCGTGAGGAATGGGGCGTGCCGTGAGGAATGGGGCGTGCCGTGAGGAATGGGCGTGCCGTGAGGAATGGGGCGTGCCGTGAGGAATGGGGCGTGCGTGAGGAATGGGGCGTGCCGTGAGGAATGGGCGTGCCGTGAGGAATGGGGCGTGCCGTGAGGAATGGGGCGTGAGGAATGGGGCGCGTGAGGAATGGGGCGTGCCGTGGGGAATGGGGCGTGCCGTGGGAATGGGGCGTGCCGTGAGGAATGGGGCGCGTGAGGGAATGGGGCGTGCCGTGAGGAATGGGCGTGCCGTGAGGAATGGGGCGTGCCGTGAGGAATGGGCGTGCCGTGAGGAATGGGGCGTGCCGTGAGGAATGGGGCGTGCCGTTGAGGAATGGGTTGTGCCGTGAGGAATGGGGCGTGCCGTGAGGAATGGGCGTGTGAGGAATGGGTTGTGCCGTGCCGTGAGGAATGGGGCGTGCCGTGAGGAATGGGGCGTGCCGTGAGGAACGGGCGTGCCGTGAGGAATGGGTTGTGCCGTGAGGAATGGGGCGTGCCATGAGGAATGGGTTGTGCCGTGAGGAATGGGGCGTGCCGTGAGGAATGGGGCGTGCCGTGAGGAATGGGGCGTGCCGTGAGGAATGGGGCGTGCCGTGAGGAATGGGGCGTGCCGTGAGGAATGGGGCGTGCCGTGAGAATGGGGCGTGCCGTGAGGAATGGGGCGTGCCGTGAGGAATGGGGCGTGCCGTGAGGAATGGGGCGTGCCGTGAGCGGGGCGTGCCGTGAGGAATGGGTTGTGCCGTGAGGAATGGGCGTGCCGTGAGGAATGGGGCGTGCCGTGAGGAATGGGTTGTGCCGTGAGGAATGGGGCGTGCCGTGAGGAATGGGTTGTGCCGTGAGGAATGGGGCGTGCCGTGAGGAATGGGGCGTGCCGTGAGGAATGGGTTGTGCCGTGAGGAATGGGGCGTGCCGTGAGGAATGGGGCGTGCCGTGAGGAATGGGGCGTGCCGTGAGGAATGGGGCGTGCCGTGAGGAATGGGGCGTGCCGTGAGGAATGGGGCGTGCCGTGAGGAACGGGCGTGCCGTGAGGAACGGGGCGTGCCGTGAGGAACGGGGCGTGCCGTGAGGAACGGGGCGTGCCGTGAGCGGGGCGTGCCGTGAGGAACGGGGCGTGCCGTGAGGAACGGGGCG
>CM040929.1:9458410-9478099 GCA_023029165.1 Gobiocypris rarus
CCCACCCCACACCTGCTCACCTGCACACCTGCACACCTGCCCACCGCACACCTGCTCACCTGCACACCTGCCCACCCCACACCTGCTCACCTGCACACCTGCCCACCGCACACCTGCACACCTGCACACCTGCCCACCCCACACCTGCTCACCTGCACACCTGCCCACCCCACACCTGCTCACCTGCACACCTGCCCACCCCACACCTGCTCACCTGCACACCTGCCCACCGCACACCGCACACCTGCCCACCCCACACCTGCACACCTGCACACCTGCACACCTGCACACCTGCCCACCGCACACCTGCTCACCTGCACACCTGCCCACCCCACACCTGCTCACCTGCACACCTGCCCACCGCACCCTCACCTGCACACCTGCCCACCCCACACCTGCACACCTGCACACCTGCCCACCGCACACCTGCCCACCGCACACCTGCCCACCGCACACCTGCCCACCGCACACCTGCCCACCGCACACCTGCCCACCGCACACCTGCCCACCGCACACCTGCCCACCGCACACCTGCCCACCCCACACCTGCCCACACCTGCACACCTGCCACCGCACACCTGCCCACCGCACACCTGCCCACCGCACACCTGCACACCTGCACACCTGCCACCGCACACCTGCCCACCTGCCCACCGCACACCTGCCCACCGCACACCTGCCACCGCACACCTGCCACCGCACACCTGCACACCTGCACAGACGACAGCTGTGTGTCTCCTGATCTGCTCACCTGCTGTATGAATCAAATATACAGTTGTTCTCATTTAAATGTGTTCTGTCAGACCGGGTCAGGACTTTAAAACAACAAAACGTCACTAAATCAAAAGGTGGTGAAGGCAAACGCACTGGTTGTTCCAGATTTATTTCTGTGGTCAGACTGAACTGGACACACCTTTGGTGTAGATTATGAAAAGCGTCCAGCACGAGTAAGAGAGGACGCGTCATAAGATGCACAATATGTCACAAGACATGGAGTGGGTCACGTGATTTTGAGCACTTCATTAAGTGTTGTGTCTTTAAAGTCAATTTTTTATAAATTGTATCTTAATTTTAATCAATGTTTAATCATCCAATGGACTGGATTTAAAAAATAATGAGCAAATATAGCAGACGGTATAATCGTGACCTGAGGCGCGGGCGTGAACCGAAACTCAGCGTTTAGGCCACTCTCCTCACACATCAGAAATATGTCGCATGAAATGTCTACTTTTAAACTAAACAACCAAAGAACCAAAGAGAAACAGGCCACTCTATGTAATGCGCAGGTGCATTTCTCTCTGCGGAGATGAGTCGGCACTGACACTCGTTTCATAATAAAATATTCAAATGTCTCCCTGCTATTTTTGACACATTCATAATGTTTTGCCAGCTTTAAGTGTGCTTGAGTGCGGAAGGCAAACTGCCTATATAACGCTCATTATGGGTTAGAATTCTCTCCAGTATATATTCAAGCTCTTAAATTAATATCAATGTGTGCTTAGTCGGCTAATGGCTTAAGTTAACAACAAACATGCAGATTAAAGGCACATGAAGTTGGTCTTGATCATCTGAGAGCTTCTCCACACTCCAGCTGTTGTTGTTTGAGCTGTAAAGGCTCCGCCCTATTCTGAAAAGGGGGCGGGAGCTGCAGCTCATTTACATTTAAAGAGACACACACAAAAACAGTGTGTTAGCTGCCACCAAAATATGGCCTTTCAAAACATCCTATAATAAGAGATCTGTGGGGTATTTTGAGCTGAAACTTCACACACACATTCTGGGGACACCTGAGAATCATATACACTTAAGTTAATCCCTCATTTTACTAAATGATGTCTTTCTCGTTTTAGTGCAATCAAAACGTGGCCTCAAAGTGAACAATGCCCCTGATGTGGTGTGTATTTCAGTGAAAGCTGTGCTGTTTTGTGGTGTTAGTTTGAGCTGATGAACTGTGGATGATGGTGGTCTTGCAGAGGTTCTGGTTGTGGGAGCTCGCACTGAACGCCTGGATCCAAGCGTGCTGGACTTCCTGAGGAAGAAGGGCATCGCTGTGGAGGTTCAGGACACGGTAAGCACCCTCACGTTCTCCACACTTCAGAAAACATCTCGCTAGCGCTGGTGAACCGTGTGAACCTCTTCTCTTGCAGCCGAACGCGTGCGCGACGTTCAACTTCCTGTCCAGCGAGAGGCGATTAGTGGCGGCCGCTCTGATTCCCCCTCCAGCCTCGAGTGCCGGCCAATGACAGCGGCCCGTGGGAAACTTTATGATGTCATTTCCTCATGTGTGTCACGTGACCTCTGTAAATGTCTTTATACTGCTGAATGTAGAGTGAATACAGATTAAAGGTATTAAAAGTGTGTGTGTGTGTGTGTGTGTGTGTCCCAGATTGAGGCTGTTAATCTGGCGTCTCTGGGATAACGGGTTAATCTGAGCTCATGAACACACACTCGTCATCACGTGCACATCTTTATTAGCATCTACCACACCAACATCACAGAACACATGAAGCTACCGTAGGGAAACCCCAGAGCACATTCAGAGATCTCTTCCATCAGTCACGTCAGCGGTTCGTGTGTTTAACGCTGGGCTGATTTGAGCTAGCTAATGCTAACACGTCTACATTAATCAGTTCCTCTAGATTTTGTCCTTCCCTTCACACGGAGACGCTCTCAAGCAGATACATGTTATAGTTTGAACTGTGATATCTACACTGATCAGGCATAACATTATGACCGGTGAATAGCACTGATGATCTCTTCCTCACGGCTCCTGTTAGTGGGTGGGATATATTAGGCAGCAAGTGAACATTTTGTCCTCAGTGTTGATGTGTTAGAAGCAGGAAAAATGGGCAAGCGTAAGGATTTGAGCGAGTTTGACAAGGGCCAGATTGTGATGGCTAGACGACTGGGTCAGAGCATCTCCAAAACTGCAGCTCTTGTGGGGTGTTCCCGGTCTGCAGTGGTCAGGATCTATCAAAAGTGCTCCAAGGAAGGAACAGTGGAGAACCGGCCACAGGGTCATGGGCGGCCCAGGCTCATTGATGCACGTGTGGAGCGAAGGCTGGCCCGTGTGGTCCGATCAAACAGATGAGCTACTGGAGCACAAATGCTTCAGGAATGGTTTGAGGAGCACAACAACGACCCCAGATCTCAATCCAATCGAACATCTGTGGGATGTGCGGAACGAACAAGTCTGATCCATGGAGGCCTCACCTTACAGGACTTAAAGGATCTGCTGCTAACATCTTGGTGCCAGATACCACAGCACACCTTCAGGGGTCTAGAGGAGTCCATGCCTCGACGGGTCAGCAACACAATATTAGGAATGATGTTCAGCCTGATCAGTGTATAAATGTACTATTCACTTTCATAATGTTGCTAAAGATAAAAGCGATCTTCATATTACATTCTGCAAAGGTGACAGAAAACACTGCGCTTCAGACCAAACACTGAAGGGCGATTGAGAGCGACCAGTAAAAGTGGTCAGATATTTAGCTGATAAAATGATTGTGTCGGAAGGGTTTTGTTACGCCTGTTCTCTCGGCATTGCCTCAGGGAGCTTTTATTGGGATTCATGCAGTCTAAACTTTTGGAAAATGCCTGAAAGTGGATTTGAAATGTTTCCGAATTAATGTAGACAGCCTGAAGTCTTGCACATCAATGTGTTAGTTTGATGTCCAGGGGGAAATACTGACCCTTAAAGGGATCGTCCACCCAAAAACTATCATTCTGACATCATTTACTCGCTCCACACCTGCACTGGGACACCAAACCCACAGAGGCGGTGTTTCTCAGTCGCGCTCGAGCGCTAATGATGACAGAATGATGAGGTTTGGCCGAACGATCCCTCGGTCACTCGTCGGAGTCGCCGTCTTTGGGGTTCCTGAAGATGAACTCTGACCCCGTGATGCGGCGGTACAGATCCATGATGTCTTCAGTCTCGGTCTCGGAGTGCGTTGTGTGGTCGTACGATCGAGAGATGAAGATCTAGACAAAAAACACAAACCCTTGAATGAGCAGTGCTGCTTCACGTGACTGCGTCTGATAAACCGCTGCGATCACAGCGAGCATTCAGAGCCGTTGTCATGTGTAGATATGAAACACACAGTTCTTCAGTCACTCTTTATGAGTGAGTCATTGAATCATTCACTCAAGAGATTCGTTCAAAAACACTGATTCATCCAGTAATGAAACAAGTGAAGTCTTTATGAGTGAGTCATTGAATCATTCACTCAAGAGATTCGATCACAAACACTGATTCATCCAGTGATGACACAAGAGATGTGTTCTTGAGTGAGTCATTGAATCATTCACTCAAGAGATTCGTTCACAAACACTGATTCATCCAGTGATGAAACAAGGGAAGTCTTTATGAGTGAGTCATTGAATCATTCACTCAAGAGATTCATTCAAAACCACTGATTCATCCAGTGATGAAACAAGGGAAGTCTTTATGAGTGAGTCATTGAATCATTTGCTCAAGAGATTCATTCAAAACACTGATTCATCCAGTAATGAAACAAGTGAAGTCTTTATGAGTGAGTCATTGAATCATTCACTCAAGAGATTCGATCACAAACACTGATTCATCCAGTGATGACACAAGAGATGTGTTCTTGAGTGAGTCATTGAATCATTCAAGAGATTTGTTCAAAAACACTGATTCATCCAGTAATGAAACAAGTGAAGTCTTTATGAGTGAGTCATTGAATCATTCACTCAAGAGATTCGTTCAAAACACTGATTCATCCAGTAATGAAACAAGTGAAGTCTTCCTGAGTGAGTCATTGAATCATTCGCTCAATAGATTCGTTCACAAACACTGATTCATCCATTAATGAAACAAGTGAATTCTTTATGAGTAAGTCATTGAATCATTAATTCAAGAGATTTGTTCAAAATACTTATTCATCCAGTAATGAAACAAGTGAAGTCTTTATGAGTGAGTCATTGAATCATTCATTCAAGAGATTTGTTCAAAAACACTGATTCATCCAGTAATGAAACAAGTGAAGTCTTTATGAGTGAGTCATTGAATCATTCATTCAAGAGATTTGTTCAAAAACACTGATTCATCCAGTAATGAAACAAGTGAAGTCTTTATGAGTGAGTCATTGAACCATTCATTCAAGAGATTTGTTCAAAAACACTGATTCATCCAGTAATGAAACAAGTGAAGTCTTTATGAGTGAGTCATTGAATCATTCACTCAAGAGATTTGTTCAAAAACACTGATTCATCCAGTAATGACACAAGTGAAGTGTTCATGAGTGAGTCATTGAATCATTCATTCAAGAGATTTGTTCAAAAACACTGATTCATCCAGAAATGAAACAAGTGAAGTCTTCATGAGTGAGTCATTGAATCATTCACTCAAGAGATTTGTTCAAAAACACTGATTCATCCAGTAATGAAACAAGTGAAGTCTTCATGAGTGAGTCATTGAATCATTCATTCAAGAGATTCATTCAAAAACACTGATTCATCCAGTAATGAAACAAGTGAAGTCTTCATGAGTGAGTCATTGAATCATTCATTCAAGAGATTCGTTCAAAAACACTGATTCATCCAGTAATGAAACAAGTGAAGTCTTAATGAGTGAGTCATTGAATCATTCATTCAAGAGAGTCGTTCAAAACACTGATTCATCCAGTTATGACACAAGTGAAGTGTTCATGAGTGAGTCATTGAATCATTCACTCAAGAGATTCATTCAAAACCACTGATTCATCCAGTGAATGAAACAAGGGAAGTCTTTATGAGTGAGTCATTGAATCATTTGCTCAAGAGATTCATTCAAAAACACTGATTCATCCAGTAATGAAACAGTGAAGTCTTTATGAGTGAGTCATTGAATCATTCATTCAAGAGATTTGTTCAAAAACACTGATTCATCCAGTGATGACACAAGAGATGTGTTCTTGAGTGAGTCATTGAATCATTCAAGAGATTTGTTCAAAAACACTGATTCATCCAGTAATGAAACAAGTGAAGTCTTTATGAGTGAGTCATTGAATCATTCACTCAAGAGATTCGTTCAAAAACACTGATTCATCCAGTAATGAAACAAGTGAAGTCTTCCTGAGTGAGTCATTGAATCATTCGCTCAATAGATTCGTTCACAAACACTGATTCATCCATTAATGAAACAAGTGAAGTCTTCATGAGTGAGTCATTGAATCATTCATTCAAGAGATTTGTTCAAAAACACTGATTCATCCAGTAATGAAACAAGTGAAGTCTTTATGAGTGAGTCATTGAATCATTCGCTCAAGAGATTCGTTCACAAACACTGATTCATCCAGTAATGAAACAAGTGAAGTCTTTATGAGTGAGTCATTGAATCATTAATTCAAGAGATTTGTTCAAAAACACTGATTCATCCAGTAATGAAACAAGTGAAGTCTTTATGAGTGAGTCATTGAATCATTCATTCAAGAGATTTGTTCAAAAACACTGATTCATCCAGTAATGAAACAAGTGAAGTCTTTATGAGTGAGTCATTGAATCATTCATTCAAGAGATTTGTTCAAAAACACTGATTCATCCAGTAATGAAACAAGTGAAGTCTTTATGAGTGAGTCATTGAATCCATTCATTCAAGAGATTTGTTCAAAACACTGATTCATCCAGTAATGAAACAAGTGAAGTCTTTATGAGTGAGTCATTGAATCATTCACTCAAGAGATTTGTTCAAAAACACTGATTCATCCAGTAATGAAACAAGTGAAGTCTTATGAGTGAGTCATTGAACCATTCATTCAAGAGATTTGTTCAAAAACACTGATTCATCCAGTAATGAAACAAGTGAAGTCTTTATGAGTGAGTCATTGAATCATTCACTCAAGAGATTCGTTCAAAAACACTGATTCATCCAGTAATGAAACAAGTGAAGTCTTCATGAGTGAGTCATTGAATCATTCACTCAAGAGATTTGTTCAAAAACACTGATTCATCCAGTAATGAAACAAGTGAAGTCTTCATGAGTGAGTCATTGAATCATTCATTCAAGAGATTCATTCAAAAACACTGATTCATCCAGTAATGAAACAAGTGAAGTCTTTATGAGTGAGTCATTGAATCATTCATTCAAGAGATTTGTTCAAAACACTGATTCATCCAGTAATGAAACAAGTGAAGTCTTTATGAGTGAGTCATTGAATCATTCATTCAAGAGATTTGTTCAAAAACACTGATTCATCCAGTAATGAAACAAGTGAAGTCTTTATGAGTGAGTCATTGAACCATTCATTCAAGAGATTTGTTCAAAAACACTGATTCATCCAGTAATGAAACAAGTGAAGTCTTCATGAGTGAGTCATTGAATCATTCACTCAAGAGATTTGTTCAAAAACACTGATTCATCCAGTAATGAAACAAGTGAAGTCTTCATGAGTGAGTCATTGAATCATTCATTCAAGAGATTCATTCAAAAACACTGATTCATCCAGTAATGAAACAAGTGAAGTCTTCATGAGTGAGTCATTGAATCATTCATTCAAGAGATTTGTTCAAAAACACTGATTCATCCAGTAATGAAACAAGTGAAGTCTTAATGAGTGAGTCATTGAATCATTCACTCAAGAGATTCGTTCAAAAACACTGATTCATCCAGTAATGACACAAGTGAAGTGTTCATGAGTGAGTCATTGAATCATTCCTCAAGAGATTCATTCAAAACCACTGATTCATCCAGTGATGAAACAAGGAAGTCTTTATGAGTGAGTCATTGAATCATTTGCTCAAGAGATTCATTCAAAAACACTGATTCATCCAGTAATGAAACACAGTGAAGTCTTTATGAGTGAGTCATTGAATCATTCACTCAAGAGATTCGATCACAAACACTGATTCATCCAGTGATGACACAAGAGATGTGTTCTTGAGTGAGTCATTGAATCATTCAAGAGATTTGTTCAAAAACACTGATTCATCCAGTAATGAAACAAGTGAAGTCTTCATGAGTGAGTCATTGAATCATTCGCTCAAGAGATTCGTTCAAAAACACTGATTCATCCAGTAATGAAACAAGTGAAGTCTTTGAGTGAGTCATTGAATCATTCGCTCAAGAGATTCGTTCACAAACACTGATTCATCCATTAATGAAACAAGTGAATTCTTTATGAGTGAGTCATTGAATCATTCATTCAAGAGATTTGTTCAAAAACACTGATTCATCCAGTAATGAAACAAGTGAAGTCTTTATGAGTGAGTCATTGAATCATTCATTCAAGAGATTTGTTCAAAAACACTGATTCATCCAGTAATGAAACAAGTGAAGTCTTTATGAGTGAGTCATTGAATCATTCATTCAAGAGATTTGTTCAAAAACACTGATTCATCCAGTAATGAAACAAGTGAAGTCTTTATGAGTGAGTCATTGAATCATTCATTCAAGAGATTTGTTCAAAAACACTGATTCATCCAGTAATGAAACAAGTGAAGTCTTTATGAGTGAGTCATTGAATCATTCACTCAAGAGATTTGTTCAAAAACACTGATTCATCCAGTAATGACACAAGTGAAGTGTTCATGAGTGAGTCATTGAATCATTCATTCAAGAGATTTGTTCAAAAACACTGATTCATCCAGAAATGGAACAAGTGAAGTCTTTATGAGTGAGTCATTGAATCATTCACAAGAGATTTGTTCAAAAACACTGATTCATCCAGTAATGACACAAGTGAAGTCTTTATGAGTGAGTCATTGAATCATTCACTCAAGAGATTTGTTCAAAAACACTGATTCATCCAGTAATGAAACAAGTGAAGTCTTCATGAGTGAGTCATTGAACCATTCATTCAAGAGATTTGTTCAAAAACACTGATTCATCCAGTAATGAAACAAGTGAAGTCTTTATGAGTGAGTCATTGAATCATTCATTCAAGAGATTTGTTCAAAAACACTGATTCATCCAGTAATGAAACAAGTGAAGTCTTTATGAGTGAGTCATTGAATCATTCACTCAAGAGATTTGTTCAAAAACACTGATTCATCCAGTAATGACACAAGTGAAGTGTTCATGAGTGAGTCATTGAATCATTCATTCAAGAGATTTGTTCAAAAACACTGATTCATCCAGAAATGAAACAAGTGAAGTCTTTATGAGTGAGTCATTGAATCATTCACTCAAGAGATTTGTTCAAAAACACTGATTCATCCAGTAATGACACAAGTGAAGTGTTCATGAGTGAGTCATTGAATCATTCATTCAAGAGATTTGTTCAAAAACACTGATTCATCCAGTAATGAAACAAGTGAAGTCTTTATAAGTGAGTCATTGAATCATTCACTCAAGAGATTTGTTCAAAAACACTGATTCATCCAGTAATGAAACAAGTGAAGTCTTCATGAGTGAGTCATTGAATCATTCATTCAAGAGATTTGTTCAAAAACACTGATTCATACAGTAATGAAACAAGCGAAGTCTTCATGAGTGAGTCATTGAATCATTCATTCAAGAGATTTGTTCAAAAACACTGATTCATCCAGTAATGAAACAAGTGAAGTCTTTATGAGTGAGTCATTGAATCATTCACTCAAGAGATTTGTTCAAAAACACTGATTCATCCAGTAATGAAACAAGTGAAGTCTCTATGAGTGAGTCATTGAATCATTCATTCAAGAGATCCGTTCAAAAACACTGATTCATCCAGTAATGAAACAAGTGAAGTCTTCATGAGTGAGTCATTGAATCATTCATTCAAGAGATTTGTTCAAAAACACTGATTCATCCAGTAATGAAACGAAGTGAAGTCTTTAGGAGTGAGTCATTGAATCATTCACTCAAGAGATTTGTTCAAAAACACTGATTCATCCAGTAATGAAACAAGTGAAGTCTTCATGAGTGAGTCATTGAATCATTCATTCAAGAGATTTGTTCAAAAACACTGATTCATCCAGTAATGAAACAAGTGAAGTCTTTATGAGTGAGTCATTGAATCATTCACTCAAGAGATTTGTTCAAAAACACTGATTCATCCAGTAATGAAACAAGTGAAGTCTTCATGAGTGAGTCATTGAATCATTCATTCAAGAGATTCGTTCAAAAACACTGATTCATCCAGTAATGAAACAAGTGAAGTCTTCATGAGTGAGTCATTGAATCATTCATTCAAGAGATTTGTTCAAAACACTGATTCATCCAGTAATGAAACAAGTGAAGTCTTCCTGAGTGAGTCATTGAATCATTCGCTCAATAGATTCGTTCACAAACACTGATTCATCCATTAATGAAACAAGTGAATTCTTTATGAGTGAGTCATTGAATCATTCATTCAAGAGATTCATTCAAACACTGATTCATCCAGTAATGAAACAAGTGAAGTCTTTATGAGTGAGTCATTGAATCATTCATTCAAGAGATTTGTTCAAAAACACTGATTCATCCAGTAATGAAACAAGTGAAGTCTTTATGAGTGAGTCATTGAATCATTCATTCAAGAGATTTGTTCAAAAACACTGATTCATCCAGTAATGAAACAAGTGAAGTCTTTATGAGTGAGTCATTGAATCATTCATTCAAGAGATTTGTTCAAAAACACTGATTCATCCAGTAATGAAACAAGTGAAGTCTTCATGAGTGAGTCATTGAATCATTCACTCAAGAGATTTGTTCAAAAACACTGATTCATCCAGTAATGGAATAAGTGAAGTCTTCATGAGTGAGTTGTTGAATCATTCATTCAAGAGATTCATTCAAAAACACTGATTCATCCAGTAATGAAACAAGTGAAGTCTTCATGAGTGAGTCATTGAATCATTCATTCAAGAGATTTGTTCAAAAACACTGATTCATCCAGTAATGAAACAAGTGAAGTCTTAATGAGTGAGTCATTGAATCATTCACTCAAGAGATTTGTCGCTCAAAAACACTGATTCATCCAGTAATGAAACAAGTGAAGTGTTCATGAGTGAGTCATTGAATCATTCCCTCAAGAGATTCATTCAAAACACTGATTCATCCAGTGATGAAACAAGTGAAGTCTTTATGAGTGAGTCATTGAATCATTTGCTCAAGAGATTCATTCAAAAACACTGATTCATCCAGTAATGAAACAGTGAAGTCTTTATGAGTGAGTCATTGAATCATTCACTCAAGAGATTCGATCACAAACACTGATTCATCCAGTGATGACACAAGAGATGTGTTCTTGAGTGAGTCATTGAATCATTCAAGAGATTTGTTCAAAACACTGATTCATCCAGTGATGAAACAAGGAAGTCTTTATGAGTGAGTCATTGAATCATTCACTCAAGAGATTCATTCAAAAACCACTGATTCATCCAGTAATGAAACAAGTGAAGTCTTTATGAGTGAGTCATTGAATCATTTGCTCAAGAGATTCATTCAAAAACACTGATTCATCCAGTAATGAAACAAGGGAAGTCTTTATGAGTGAGTCATTGAATCATTCACTCAAGAGATTCGATTCACAAACACTGATTCATCCAGTGAATGAAACAAGAGATGTGTTCTTGAGTGAGTCATTGAATCATTCAAGAGATTTGTTCAAAAACACTGATTCATCCAGTAATGACACAAATGAAGTGTTCATGAGTGAGTCATTGAATCATTCATTCAAGAGATTCGTTCAAAAACACTGATTCATCCAGTAATTAAATAGTGAAGTCTTTATGAGTGAGTCATTGATTCATTCACTCAAGAGATTCGATCACAAACACTGATTCATCCAGTGATGACACAAGAGATGTGTTCTTGAGTGAGTCATTGAATCATTCAAGAGATTTGTTCAAAAACACTGATTCATCCAGTAATGAAACAAGTGAAGTGTTCATGAGTGAGTCATTGAATCATTCATTCAAGAGATTTGTTCAAAAACACTGATTCATCCAGAAATGAAACAAGTGAAGTCTTTATGAGTGAGTCATTGAATCATTCACTCAAGAGATTTGTTCAAAAACACTGATTCATCCAGTAATGACACAAGTGAAGTCTTTATGAGTGAGTCATTGAATCATTCACTCAAGAGATTTGTTCAAAAACACTGATTCATCCAGTAATGAAACAAGTGAAGTCTTCATGAGTGAGTCATTGAATCATTCATTCAAGAGATTTGTTCAAAAACACTGATTCATCCAGTAATGAAACAAGTGAAGTCTTTATGAGTGAGTCATTGAATCATTCATTCAAGAGATTTGTTCAAAAACACTGATTCATCTAGTAATGACACAAGTGAAGTCTTTATGAGTGAGTCATTGAATCATTCACTCAAGAGATTTGTTCAAAAACACTGATTCATCTAGTAATGACACAAGTGAAGTCTTCATGAGTGAGTCATTGAATCATTCATTCAAGAGATTTGTTCAAAACACTGATTCATCCTGTAATGAAACAAGTGAAGTCTTTATGAGTGAGTCATTGAATCATTCACTCAAGAGATTTGTTCAAAAACACTGATTCATCCAGTAATGACACAAGTGAAGTGTTCATGAGTGAGTCATTGAATCATTCATTCAAGAGATTTATTCAAAAACACTGATTCATCCAGTAATGAAACAAGTGAAGTCTTTATGAGTGAGTCATTGAATCATTCACTCAAGAGATTTGTTCAAAAACACTGATTCATCCAGTAATGAAACAAGTGAAGTCTTCATGAGTGAGTCATTGAATCATTCATTCAAGAGATTTGTTCAAAAACACTGATTCATCCAGTAATGAAACAAGTGAAGTCTTCATGAGTGAGTCATTGAATCATTCATTCAAGAGATTTGTTCAAAAACACTGATTCATCCAGTAATGAAACAAGTGAAGTCTTTATGAGTGAGTCATTGAATCATTCACTCAAGAGATTCGATCAAAACACTGATTCATCCAGTAATGAAACAAGTGAAGTCTTCATGAGTGAGTCATTGAATCATTCATTCAAGAGATTCGTTCAAAAACACTGATTCATCCAGTAATGAAACAAGTGAAGTCTTCATGAGTGAGTCATTGAATCATTCAGTCAAGAGATTTGTTCAAAAACACTGATTCATCCAGTAATGAAACGATTGAAGTCTTTAGGAGTGAGTCATTGAATCATTCACTCAAGAGATTTGTTCAAAAACACTGATTCATCCAGTAATGACACAAGTGAAGTGTTCATGAGTGAGTCATTGAATCATTCATTCAAGAGATTAATTCAAAAACACTGATTCATCCAGTAATGAAACAAGTGAAGTCTTTATGAGTGAGTCATTGAATCATTCACTCAAGAGATTTGTTCAAAAACACTGATTCATCCAGTAATGAAACAAGTGAAGTCTTCATGAGTGAGTCATTGAATCATTCATTCAAGAGATTCGTTCAAAAACACTGATTCATCCAGTAATGAAACAAGTGAAGTCTTCATGAGTGAGTCATTGAATCATTCATTCAAGAGATTTGTTCAAAAACACTGATTCATCCAGTAATGAAACAAGTGAAGTCTTCCTGAGTGAGTCATTGAATCATTCGCTTCAAGAGATTCGTTCACAAAACACTGATTCATCCATTAATGAAACAAGTGAATTCTTTATGAGTGAGTCATTGAATCATTAATTCAAGAGATTTGTTAAAAACCCTGATTCATCCAGTAATGAAACAAGTGAAGTCTTTATGAGTGAGTCATTGAATCATTCATTCAAGAGATTCGTTCAAAAACACTGATTCATCCAGTAATGAAACAAGTGAAGTCTTTATGATTGAGTCATTGAATCATTCATTCAAGAGATTCGTTCAAAAACACTGATTCATCCAGTAATGAAACAAGTGAAGTCTTTATGAGTGAGTCATTGAACCATTCATTCAAGAGATTTGTTCAAAAACACTGATTCATCCAGTAATGAAACAAGTGAAGTCTTCATGAGTGAGTCATTGAATCATTCACTCAAGAGATTTGTTCAAAAACACTGATTCATCCAGTAATGAAACAAGTGAAGTCTTCATGAGTGAGTCATTGAATCATTCATTCAAGAGATTCATTCAAAAACACTGATTCATCCAGTAATGAAACAAGTGAAGTCTTCATGAGTGAGTCATTGAATCATTCATTCAAGAGATTCGTTCAAAAACACTGATTCATCCAGTAATGAAACAGTGAAGTCTTAATGAGTGAGTCATTGAATCATTCACTCAAGAGAGTTTGTTCAAAAACACTGATTCATCCAGTAATGACACAAGTGAAGTGTTCATGAGTGAGTCATTGAATCATTCTCAAGAGATTCATTCAAAACCACTGATTCATCCAGTGATGAAACAAGGGAAGTCTTTATGAGTGAGTCATTGAATCATTTGCTCAAGAGATTCATTCAAAAACACTGATTCATCCAGTAATGAAACAGTGAAGTCTTTATGAGTGAGTCATTGAATCATTCACTCAAGAGATTCGATCACAAACACTGATTCATCCAGTGAATGACACAAGAGATGTGTTCTTGAGTGAGTCATTGAATCATTCAAGAGATTCGTTCACAAACACTGATTCATCCAGTGATGAAACAAGTGAAGTCTTTATGAGTGAGTCATTGAATCATTCACTCAAGAGATTCATTCAAAACCACTGATTCATCCAGTGATGAAACAAGGGAAGTCTTTATGAGTGAGTCATTGAATCATTTGCTCAAGAGATTCATTCAAAAACACTGATTCATCCAGTAATGAAACAAGTGAAGTCTTTATGAGTGAGTCATTGAATCATTCACTCAAGAGATTCGATCACAAACACTGATTCATCCAGTGATGACACAAGAGATGTGTTCTTGAGTGAGTCATTGAATCATTCAAGAGATTTGTTCAAAAACACTGATTCATCCAGTAATGACACAAATGAAGTGTTCATGAGTGAGTCATTGAATCATTCATTCAAGAGATTTGTTCAAAAACACTGATTCATCCAGTAATGAAACAGTGAAGTCTTTATGAGTGAGTCATTGAATCATTCACTCAAGAGATTCGATCACAAACACTGATTCATCCAGTGATGACACAAGTGTGTTCTTATGAGTGAGTCATTGAATCATTCAATTCGGAGATTTGTTCAAAAACACTGATTCATCCAGTAATGAAACAAGTGAAGTCTTTATGAGTGAGTCATTGAATCATTCACTCAAGAGATTCGTTCAAAAACAATGATCATCCAGTAATGAAACAAGTGAAGTCTTCCTGAGTGAGTCATTGAATCATTCGCCAAGAGATTCGTTCACAAACACTGATTCATCCATTAATGAAACAAGTGAATTCTTTATGAGTGAGTCATTGAATCATTAATTCAAGAGATTTGTTCAAAATACTGATTCATCCAGTAATGAAACAAGTGAAGTCTTTATGAGTGAGTCATTGAATCATTCATTCAAGAGATTTGTTCAAAAACACTGATTCATCCAGTAATGAAACAAGTGAAGTCTTTATGAGTGAGTCATTGAATCATTCATTCAAGAGATTTGTTCAAAAACACTGATTCATCCAGTAATGAAACAAGTGAAGTCTTTATGAGTGAGTCATTGAATCATTCATTCAAGAGATTTGTTCAAAAACACTGATTCATCCAGTAATGAAACAAGTGAAGTCTTTATGAGTGAGTCATTGAATCATTCACTCAAGAGATTTGTTCAAAAACACTGATTCATCCAGTAATGACACAAGTGAAGTGTTCATGAGTGAGTCATTGAATCATTCATTCAAGAGATTTGTTCAAAAACACTGATTCATCCAGTAATGGAACAAGTGAAGTCTTTATGAGTGAGTCATTGAATCATTCACTCAAAGAGATTTGTTCAAAAACAATGATTCATCCAGTAATGAAACAAGTGAAGTCTTTATGAGTGAGTCATTGAATCATTCACTCAAGAGATTTGTTCAAAAACACTGATTCATCCAGTAATGAAACAAGTGAAGTCTTCATGAGTGAGTCATTGAACCATTCATTCAAGAGATTTGTTCAAAAACACTGATTCATCCAGTAATGAAACAAGTGAAGTCTTTATGAGTGAGTCATTGAATCATTCATTCAAGAGATTTGTTCAAAAACACTGATTCATCCAGTAATGAAACAAGTGAAGTCTTTATGAGTGAGTCATTGAATCATTCACTCAAGAGATTTGTTCAAAAACACTGATTCATCCAGTAATGACACAAGTGAAGTGTTCATGAGTGAGTCATTGAATCATTCATTCAAGATATTCATTCAAAAACACTGATTCATCCAGGAATGACACAAGTTAAGTCTTTATGAGTGAGTCATTGAATCATTCACTCAAGAGATTTGTTCAAAACCACTGATTCATCCAGTAATGACACAAGTGAAGTGTTCATGAGTGAGTCATTGAATCATTCATTCAAGATATTCATTCAAAAACACTGATTCATCCAGTAATGAAACAAGTGAAGTCTTTATGAGAGAGTCATTGAATCATTCACTCAAGAGATTTGTTCAAAAACACTGATTCATTCAGTAATGAAACAAGTGAAGTCTTTATGAGTGAGTCATTGAATCATTCATTCAAGAGATTCGTTCAAAAACACTGATTCATCCAGTAATGAAACAAGTGAAGTCTTCATGAGAGAGTCATTGAATCATTCATTCAAGAGATTTGTTCAAAAACACTGATTCATCCAGTAATGAAACAAGTGAAGTCTTTATGAGTGAGTCATTGAATCATTCACTCAAGAGATTTGTTCAAAAACACTGATTCATCCAGTAATGAAACAAGTGAAGTCTTCATGAGTGAGTCATTGAATCATTCATTCAAGAGATTCGTTCAAAAACACTGATTCATCCAGTAATGAAACAAGTGAAGTCTTCATGAGTGAGTCATTGAATCATTCATTCAAGAGATTTGTTCAAAAACACTGATTCATCCAGTAATGAAACGAAGTGAAGTCTTTAGGAGTGAGTCATTGAATCATTCACTCAAGAGATTTGTTCAAAAACACTGATTCATCCAGTAATGACACAAGTGAAGTGTTCATGAGTGAGTCATTGAATCATTCATTCAAGAGATTTATTCAAAAACACTGATTCATCCAGTAATGAAACAAGTGAAGTCTTTATGAGTGAGTCATTGAATCATTCACTCAAGAGATTTGTTCAAAAACACTGATTCATCCAGTAATGAAACAAGTGAAGTCTTCATGAGTGAGTCATTGAATCATTCATTCAAGAGATTCGTTCAAAAACACTGATTCATCCAGTAATGAAACAAGTGAAGTCTTCATGAGTGAGTCATTGAATCATTCATTCAAGAGATTTGTTCAAAAACACTGATTCATCCAGTAATGAAACAAGTGAAGTCTTCCTATGAGTGAGTCATTGAATCATTCATTCAAGAGATTTGTTCACAAACACTGATTCATCCATTAATGAAACAAGTGAATTCTTTATGAGTGAATCATTGAATCATTAATTCAAGAGATTTGTTCAAAAATACTGATTCATCCAGTAATGAAACAAGTGAAGTCTTTATGAGTGAGTCATTGAATCATTCATTCAAGAGATTTGTTCAAAAACACTGATTCATCCAGTAATGAAACAAGTGAAGTCTTTATGAGTGAGTCATTGAATCATTCATTCAAGAGATTTGTTCAAAAACACTGATTCATCCAGTAATGAAACAAGTGAAGTCTTTATGAGTGAGTCATTGAACCATTCATTCAAGAGATTTGTTCAAAAACACTGATTCATCCAGTAATGAAACAAGTGAAGTCTTCATGAGTGAGTCATTGAATCATTCACTCAAGAGATTTGTTCAAAAACACTGATTCATCCAGTAATGAAACAAGTGAAGTCTTCATGAGTGAGTCATTGAATCATTCATTCAAGAGATTCATTCAAAAACACTGATTCATCCAGTAATGAAACAAGTGAAGTCTTCATGAGTGAGTCATTGAATCATTCATTCAAGAGATTCGTTCAAAAACACTGATTCATCCAGTAATGAAACGAGTGAAGTCTTAATGAGTGAGTCATTGAATCATTCGCTCAAGAGAGTCGTTCAAAAACACTGATTCATCCAGTAATGACACAAGTGAAGTGTTCATGAGTGAGTCATTGAATCATTCACTCAAGAGATTCATTCAAAACCACTGATTCATCCAGTGATGAAACAAGGGAAGTCTTTATGAGTGAGTCATTGAATCATTTGCTCAAGAGATTCATTCAAAAACACTGATTCATCCAGTAATGAAACAGTGAAGTCTTTATGAGTGAGTCATTGAATCATTCACTCAAGAGATTCGATCACAAACACTGATTCATCCAGTGATGACACAAGAGATGTGTTCTTGAGTGAGTCATTGAATCATTCAAGAGATTTGTTCAAAAACACTGATTCATCCAGTAATGAAACAAGTGAAGTCTTTATGAGTGAGTCATTGAATCATTCACTCAAGAGATTCATTCAAAACCACTGATTCATCCAGTGATGAAACAAGGGAAGTCTTTATGAGTGAGTCATTGAATCATTTGCTCAAGAGATTCATTCAAAAACACTGATTCATCCAGTAATGAAACAAGTGAAGTCTTTATGAGTGAGTCATTGAATCATTCACTCAAGAGATTCGATCACAAACACTGATTCATCCAGTGATGACACAAGAGATGTGTTCTTGAGTGAGTCATTGAATCATTCAAGAGATTTGTTCAAAAACACTGATTCATCCAGTAATGAAACAAGTGAAGTCTTTATGAGTGAGTCATTGAATCATTCACTCAAGAGATTCGTTCAAAAACACTGATTCATCCAGTAATGAAACAAGTGAAGTCTTCCTGAGTGAGTCATTGAATCTTTCATTCAATAGATTCGTTCACAAACACTGATTCATCCATTAATGAAACAAGTGAATTCTTTATGAGTGAGTCATTGAATCATTAATTCAAGAGATTTGTTCAAAATACTTATTCATCCAGTAATGAAACAAGTGAAGTCTTTATGAGTGAGTCATGAATCATTCATTCAAGAGATTTGTTCAAAAACACTGATTCATCCAGTAATGAAACAAGTGAAGTCTTTATGAGTGAGTCATTGAATCATTCATTCAAGAGATTTGTTCAAAAACACTGATTCATCCAGTAATGAAACAAGTGAAGTCTTCATGAGTGAGTCATTGAACCATTCATTCAAGAGATTTGTTCAAAAACACTGATTCATCCAGTAATGAAACAAGTGAAGTCTTTATGAGTGAGTCATTGAATCATTCACTCAAGAGATTTGTTCAAAAACACTGATTCATCCAGTAATGACACAAGTGAAGTGTTCATGAGTGAGTCATTGAATCATTCATTCAAGAGATTTGTTCAAAAACACTGATTCATCCAGAAATGAAACAAGTGAAGTCTTCATGAGTGAGTCATTGAATCATTCACTCAAGAGATTTGTTCAAAAACACTGATTCATCCAGTAATGAAACAAGTGAAGTCTTCATGAGTGAGTCATTGAATCATTCATTCAAGAGATTCATTCAAAAATACTGATTCATCCAGTAATGAAACAAGTGAAGTCTTCATGAGTGAGTCATTGAATCATTCATTCAAGAGATTCGTTCAAAAACACTGATTCATCCAGTAATGAAACGAGTGAAGTCTTAATGAGTGAGTCATTGAATCATTCGCTCAAGAGAGTCGTTCAAAAACACTGATTCATCCAGTTATGACACAAGTGAAGTGTTCATGAGTGAGTCATTGAATCATTCACTCAAGAGATTCATTCAAA
>CM040929.1:9478599-9481099 GCA_023029165.1 Gobiocypris rarus
GCTCGCTCGCGGTGACTGGCGCTCTGGCTCGCTGCGGTGACTGGCGCTCGGCTCTCGCGGTGACTGATCTACGGCTTCGCTGCGGTGACTGATGCTACGGCTCTCGCGGTGACTGAGCGCTCTGGCTCGCTCGCGGTGACTGGCCTTCTGGCTTCGCTCGCGGTGACTGATGCCTACGGCTCGCTGCGGTGACTGGCTTCTCGGCTACTCTCGCGGTGACTGATGCTCACGGCTCTCTGCGGTGACTGATGCTCGGCTCTGCGGTGACTGATGCTCTGGCTTCGCTGCGGTGACTGATGCTCTGGCTCGCTGCGGTGACTGGCCTTCTGGCTCTCTGCGGTGACTGATGCTCTCGGCTCGCTCGCGGTGACTGATCTCTCGGCTCGCTCACGGTGACTGATGCTCACGGCTCTCTGCGGTGACTGATGCTCAGCTCGCTCTGCGGTGACTGATCTGCTCTCTGGTAACTGATGCTCTACGGCTCTGCGGTGACTGATGCTCTGGCTCGCTGCGGTGACTGATCTTCTGGCTCGCTGCGGTGACTGACTCTCGGCTCTCCGGTAACTGATGCTACGGCTCGCTCGCGGTGACTGATGCTGGCTCTCTGCGGTGACTGATGCTCTGGCTCGCTGCGGTGACTGATGCTCTGGCTCTCGCGGTGACTGATGCTACGGCTCGCTGCGGTGACTGATCTCTACGGCTCGCTGCGGTGACTGATGCTCTGGCTCGCTGCGGTGACTGATGCTCGGCTCGCTGCGGTGACTGATGCTCTGGCTCGCTGCGGTGACTGATGCTCGGCTCGCTCGCGGTGACTGATGCTCTGGCTCGCTGCGGTGACTGATGCTCGGCTGCTGCGGTGACTGCTGCGGTGACTGATGCTCTCGGCTCGCTGCGGTGACTGATGCTACGGCTCGCTGCGGTGACTGATGCTACGGCTCGCTGCGGTGACTGATGCTCTGGCTCGCTGCGGTGACTGATGCTCGGCTCGCTGCGGTGACTGATGCTACGGCTCGCTGCGGTGACTGATGCTACGGCTCGCTGCGGTGACTGATGCTACGGCTCGCTGCGGTGACTGATGCTACGGCTCGCTCGCGGTGACTGATGCCTACGGCTCGCTGCGGTGACTGATGCTACGGCTCGCTGCGGTGACTGATGCTACGGCTCGCTGCGGTGACTGATGCTACGGCTCGCTGCGGTGACTGATGCTACGGCTCGCTGCGGTGACTGATGCTACGGCTCGCTGCGGTGACTGATGCTACGGCTCGCTGCGGTGACTGATGCTACGGCTCGCTGCGGTGACTGATGCTACGGCTCGCTGCGGTGACTGATGCCACGGCTCGCTGCGGTGACTGATGCTCGGCTCGCTGCGGTGACTGATGCCACGGCTCGCTGCGGTGACTGATGCTACGGCTCGCTGCGGTGACTGATGCGCTACGGCTCGCTGCGGTGACTGATGCTACGGCTCGCTGCGGTGACTGATGCTACGGCTCGCTGCGGTGACTGATGCCACGGCTCGCTGCGGTGACTGATGCTCTGGCTCGCTGCGGTGACTGATGCTACGGCTCGCTCGCTGCGGTGACTGATGCTACGGCTCGCTGCGGTGACTGATGCTACGGCTCGCTGCGGTGACTGATGCCACGGCTCGCTGCGGTGACTGATGCTACGGCTCGCTGCGGTGACTGATGCCACGGCTCGCTGCGGTGACTGATGCTACGGCTCGCTGCGGTGACTGATGCTCGGCTCGCTGCGGTGACTGATGCCACGGCTCGCTGCGGTGACTGGCGCTACGGCTCGCTGCGGTGACTGATGCTCGGCTCGCTGCGGTGACTGACTGCCACGGCTCGCTGCGGTGACTGGCGCTACGGCTCGCTGCGGTGACTGATGCTACGGCTCTCTGCGGTGACTGATGCTACGCTCTCTGCGGTGACTGATGCTACGGCTCGCTGCGGTGACTGACTACGGCTCGCTGCGGTGACTGATGCTACGGCTCGCTGCGGTGACTGACGCTCACGGCTCGCTGCGGTAACTGATGCTACGGCTCGCTGCGGTGACTGATGCTACGGCTCGCTGCGGTGACTGATGCTACGGCTCGCTGCGGTGACTGACTACGGCTCGCTGCGGTGACTGATGCTACGGCTCGCTGCGGTGACTGATGCTCGGCTCGCTGCGGTGACTGATGCTACGGCTCGCTGCGGTGACTGATGCTACGGCTCGCTGCGGTGACTGATGCTACGGCTCGCAGCGGTGACTGATGCTACGGCTCGCTGCGGTGACTGATGCTACGGCTCGCTGCGGTGACTGACTACGGCTCTCGCGGTAACTGATGCTCGGCTCGCTGCGTGACTGATGCTACGCTCGGCTCGCTGCGGTGACTGATGCTCGGCTCGCTGCGGTGACTGATGCTCGGCTCGCTGCGGTGACTGATGCTACGGCTCGCTGCGGTGACTGATGCTACGGCTCGCTGCGGTGACTGATGCTACGGCTCGCTGCGGTGACTGAT
>CM040929.1:9488599-9496099 GCA_023029165.1 Gobiocypris rarus
GGTCAGACCATCAAGATCAACATCGGGGTGAGAGAAAGCCCCGCCCCCTGTCGTCAGGGCAACACGGTTTCCCCAATGATATTGATTTTATACAACCGTTCAATAAACAAGAAGTTAATATTAGGCCGCTGTGGGTCAGTGTGACGTCTGTCGGTCTGTTTATATCACAGGTTATAAAGTAATAATATAAAGTTGCATTGGAGGCGACCGGGCCTCCCTCAGACAGACAGACAGGTGGTGATGTCTGTCTCTCTCTCTCAGAACATAAAGAAGAGAGACCCCAGCGGGCCGGTGAAGTCTCGCGCGGGCGGTGGTTTGCTTCCTCCTCCGCCCGGAGTGAAAGCCGGCGCTCCCGTTCTTCCACCTGCAGCGCAGCACATGACACCTGTCGCTCCGCCCAGCACAGGTGAGCCGCTCGGGTCCAACCGATTTACAACAGCCATTGGTGGGTGTGGCTAATATGAGACTCCTCCCCTCTTAGGGACACTGTTGGACATCGGAGACTCCGTCCCCACTGTGGCTCCGCCCTCTCAGGACCTGTGGGGGGATTTCACTGCAGCCGGCTCTGGGTCAGTATGACTTCTGTCTGTCTGACCATCTGTCTGTCTGTCTGTCTGACCATCTGTCTTTCTATCTATCTGACCATCTGTCTGTCTGTCTGACCATCTGTCTGTCTATCTGACCATCTGTCTGTCTGTCTGACCATCTGTCTATCTATCTGACTATCTGTTTAGCTGTCTGTCTGTCTATCTATCTGCCTGTCTGACCATCTGTCTGTCTGTCTGACCATCTGTCTATCTATCTGACTATCTGTTTAGCTGTCTGTCTGTCTATCTATCTGCCTGTCTGACCATCTGTCTGTCTGTCTGACCATCTGTCTATCTATCTGACTATTTGTTTAGCTGTCTGTCTATCTGTATGTCTGTTTGTCTGTCTATCTATCTGCCTGCCTGTCTGACCATCTGTCTGTCTGACCATCTGTCTGTCTATCTATCTGTCTGTCTGTCTGACCGTCTGTCTATCTGTCTGTCTATCTGACCATCTGTCCATCATCGGTCTGTCTGACCTATCTGTCTATCTATCTGTCTGTCTGTCTATCTATCTGCCTGTCTGACCATCTGTCTGTCTGTCTGACCATCTGTCTATCTATCTGTTTGTCTGTCTATCTGTCTGTCTGTCTGTCTATCTATCTATCTATCTATCTATCTATCTGTCTATCTATCTATCTGTCTATCTATCTATCTATCTATCTATCTATCTATCTTCTATCTATCTGTCTGTCTGTTCTATCTATCTGTCTATCTATCTGTCTGTCTATCTATCTGTCTGTCTATCTATCTATCTATCTATCTATCTATCTGTCTGACTATCTGTCTGTCTGTCTGTCTGTTTGTCTGTCTATCTATCTATCTGCCTGCCTGCCTGTCTGACCATCTGTCTATCTATCTGACTATCTGTTGAGCTGTCTGTCTGTCTATCTATCTATCTGTCTGTCTACCTATCTATCTATCTGTCTGACCATCTGTCTATCTATCTGTTTGTCTGTCTATCTGTCTGTCTGTCTGTCTATCTATCTGTCTGTCTGACCATCTATCTGTCTATCAGACCCTCTGTCTGACTATCTGTCTGTCTGTCTGTCTGTCTGTCTGTTTGTCTGTCTATCTGTCTGTTTATCTGTCTGTCTGTCTATCTATCTATCTGTCTATCTATCTATCTATCTATCTATCTATCTGCCTGTCTCTCTGTCCGTCAGTCTGCAGGTGTCTCACTCTCTGGTGTGTTCGACAGGTCCACGCAGGACACGCGGTCGGAGTGGGTGCAGTTCTAGTGTGTGGACGGAGTGAGAGAATGTGATGATGTCTCTATGCAATGCAGCCGCTGATATCTGCTCATTCCAGCTGTCCGTCACCTGTTCCTCTGTTAAAGCTGAAGCGTGTCATAATTCCTGATCACTCACCCCCCCCATCAGCCAACAGGTAGCCCGGCCCCCAAACTCACGCCATTGGCTGAGCCAGAAGTTAACAGAAAGCAATAGAGTCACAGTGTTTACAGGAAGTTGGTGAATAGTGACTTCCTCGTGGTAACGGCCATGAGTCTGTGCAGATCCAGACGATTGACACGCTTCAGCTTTAAAGCTTCGAGAGGTGTCTGTCTTTCCTGTAGTTCCTCTTGGGTTTATCTGTGCGTCATGTGACCTGTCTGACTCAAACTGCTATTCTCACTGGATCAGGATTTGATTGAACAGCTTATTTTGTATGTGTTTATAAGCAGAAGATTTTCATCGTATATATATATATATATATATATATATATATATATATATATATATATATATATATATATATATAAACTAACCCCAGACTTTATTCGCTTTATTTCCTGGTGACTACAGTTTTATTCTTGATATTGTCAGTAATTATAAACGTCTGAATCTTTCCTTCAAGTGCCTTTATGAAACACCTGTAGAATGTACAAATGATGGTTTATATATGAATAAACCGTTTTTCTGATATACTGTCGTCTTTACAGTTTATTTATCTGCGTTAACTCTGAATGTTCTTACTCTAATTCATAATAAGTACCTCAGGTATAAATGATTAGTTGTAGTAGTTATAATGATCAAACTCTCTGTTTGATATGAGCTAATTTACATAGGTAAATAAACATGTGTGATGGTTTCCATAGTTACTGTGTTGAGGTGTGAATGAGAGCCGCTGATTCGCCAGGTGAGTTTGTTGTTAAATATGAAATGATTTGAATTCATGTTTTGAGTCAGGTCTCTTTATATTCATGTTCATCGTTTGCATCGAATCCGGTTTCTGTGTGTAAAATCCCGATTATCCCGCCGTGATTTGAGGTCTTTTATATGCGCGGGAAGTGAGTGTGACCCCGGAAAGAGTCCAGACTGAGCATCACACACGTAAACACACACACATTACCACACAAACACTTTCATTCGGAGTTTAAAGCGCTTTTAATGGGGATTTAATGCGGATTTAACGCAGTTTTGCCGGTAAGATCCCGCGCGATTTTCTCCGGGCGCGACTGATGTTGAACGCGTTCGCGGATTATTGAGTGAAATATAAATATAATGTGATCGATCACTTGTCAGAAATGAATTAGCATCATGTGTTTTTTGATTTAACTGTACCGTGTCTTGTCTTTAGCACCGGAGAGTTTGATTGTTTTTTGTTTGTGGAGTCGATGTGAATCTCATTCAAAACTACTCAAAAAGGTAGATTACAATATAAAGACCTGCTGGTCATAAACGCAGCTGTATTTTGATGTCTTGCCGTGAATGTGAGGGAGTTTGTAGTTCCTGTCAGAGATTTAAACGCTGTCGTTCCTAAAGCCGCCTCAGGGTGGTGCGCGCGCACATTCCGCTTTGATTCCGCTTTGACATTCTGAATACTATCACTTAAAACTATACATTTGAAGAATTATCACCTTTGTATATTAAATATATAAACTTAGCTGCTCCTTTTAAGTAACTCCTCAGTAAATAATCTGGATTTCTGCTGATGACCGTTGCCCTCGAGTTGTGTGTTGATGTGCTGTTGCCATGGTGATGTGAATTGCAGTTGTAGCCTATATTTTTAAATGTCACCAATAAAATCAGTTAATAATACACAGTTTATGCTTCTGAATAGTTTTGGAGTGGAGTGAGAAATGTTATCAGTATTTCTAAAGCTCTCGCGTTTATTATCTTTGTTTTATTGTGTGTATTTTATTATTGTCGCTGTTTCAGTTTCTCTTTTGAATACGTTTGAGCTGCATTAATAATCTCACTCAATCTCATTAAAGCCTCTCTCTCTCTCACACACACACACACACACACACACACACACACACACACACACACACACACACACTCTCTCTCTCTCTCTCTCTCTCTCTCTCTCTCTCTCACACACACACACTCTCTCTCTCTCTGTCTCTCTTTCTCTCTCTCTCTCTCTCTCTCTCTCTCTCTCTCTCTCTCTCTCTCTCTCTCTCTCTCTCTCTCTCTCTCTCTCTCTCTCTCTCTCTCTCTCTCTCTCTCTCTCTCACACACACACACAAACACACACACTCTCTCTCCCTCTCTCTCTCTCTCTCTCTCTCTCATTAATATCTCGTTTATGAAGTGGAGTTCTGCGAGCGGTCACGTGATTAATTTGCTTTTGATTTTAGCTGGTTTGTGCGATATGATTGTAATGAATCCGATCATAACTTCATCATGAGCGGTTCTGAAAACCCGAACGAGTCCAAACTTGAGGCGGTGATTCAGGTCTAGTTCATTTACTTGTTTTATTTGACTAATTATTACACTATATATATATATATATATATATATATATATATATATATATATATATATATATATATATATATATATATATATGCTGGTTGTTTAGACCACTGTGCATTAACCGTTGGATTTGAATTTTTAAACTAACCATTGGGTTTAAAATTTGAAATTCAAACCCAACGGTTAATCAGCATTTTTGTAGAGTGTACAACAACTCTAGACAAATCGTTATATTCCATATTTCCATATTGTTTTGAGAGAAACGCGTCTGCCAAATGAATAAATGAATTGTGTTGTGTGGTTCAGTTCTGTTAGTCCCGGTGGCGCCGCAGGTGTGTGTTCTGATCCGATCTAAATATACACAGATCACCACTGAGACCATCTGCTGCTGACACACACACACACACACAGACAGTGGCATAAAAGCGTTTGTGTGTTTCAGAGGTTGGAGGAGAGCGTTTTGTCTGAAGAAACGCGTCTGACGGTTCGAGGATGTTCTCCAGATGAACCTCCGTCCAGTTTACCGGCGCGCGTGCGCGAGATCGTGTCCAGAAACCTGAGCGACAGCGGTGAGGCTCCTCAAACTCCCGCCACAGCTCAAAAACCGTTATTTCTGAACGTTCTAAGCGGACAGTTTTTTAAACGTCATTTTCTGCGTTATGTGAACGTTACTTTTGAATTTTCTCTGAACGTTATGAAACATAAAAAAACCCGTTAGACAAATGTCCAACCGTAACACTCCGTGACTGATGTATAACATGTTGAGAACTTTATTAAAGACCAGATAACTTTGAACGAACGCTCGTTAAACGAAAATTTGTTCATAACGTTGAGAGAACCTTGCCAGAACGTTCCGCGTTATCTTGGATTGAGCTCAACAGATTCAACAGCGTTCTGTCTGTCTCTTTGTCTGTCTCTCTCTCTGTCTGTCTGTCTCTTTGTCTGTCTCTCTCTCTGTCTGTCTGTTCATCAGCTGGAGGCATGTCGTCGGGTCTGTCGGTCCAGGAGGAGAACCGGGTTCTGCAGGCAGAACTGAGTCGTGTGGAGGATCTTCTGGCCCACAGTCGAGCGGAACGAGATGAACTGGCCATCAAATACAGCGCCATCAGCGAGAGAGTGAGACACACACACACACACACTCACACAGTTTAACACTCACAGTAAGAACCTGTTTAAGTTCTGGATCTTCAGCCTGAACTTCTGTCAGACGGTTCTCTAGTGTGATGATTGATGGCCAGTGCCATATTTACCGTGTTTTTACACTCTGTGTGTGGTGAGAACACACACACGCTCTCTCTTTTGTCTGCGTCTCAGCGAGGTTGACCCGTCTCCGTGGTACCGGGGAGTGGAATGGCATGTTACCATGGCGACTGTAAACAGGCTCTTTGATTCAGGGGCCCATCAGGACGTTTGTGATTCCCTCAGACAGTCTGAACATGAGCTGTGTGTACCTGTGATGTAGGTTGCCAGGGAGCTGTTTATGGTTGCTAGGGCGATCTAGGTAGTTTCTACCATTGCTAAATCTTTCGCTCCTCGCGCGATTTTCCCGATCCTGTTGAAACAACTGGATTTTGCCTGTGAAGTATGATAAATGTGAGTGTCCTTTAGTGCAACTATCAAGTCACAAAGACTGGGATTTAATTAAATAAATATATGTCAGACACATGTCAAAGAAATACAGACAGTTTCAGAGTTCGGTCGCATAAGATCCAATCGAAGGCGATTATCAAACGTTTGTGATTTAAGAGTCTGAAAGAAGTGTTTCAGAGCTGAGCGCTTGACTTTATAATATCTGTTTCCTCGTCATTAAACATAAGCGTTCATTTTGAAAATGAAACAGTGATAACCGTCTAGAACTCGAGAAGCGCTTATAAACCGGCTGCTGTGAGCGAAAGAGAAGCTGCGGTTTAACATTTGAATATGAAGAAATCAAGACAGCCAGAAATATTACTAAATAAAAGACATGTATTTCTCGTAAACATTCGGGTTTTAGTCTTTTAAATATCACCGTAGTAGCAGTTCTAATTGTAATTCTTATTTAATAATAATAATAATGATTATTATTATTATTGTAGTAACAACAAACTGTTAATAACTATTATTTTATTTTATAGTCATATTGATATATAATAACATTTAGGCAAAGCAAACCTGGAGTAAAAAAGAAAAAAAATCGCATTTTAAATAAGAAATAATTTTAAATAGTTGTATTTTTTTATAATCTGAAATATATAAAATATTTGTAGTGTTGTTGTATATGGTTGCTAGGGTATTCTGTGTGGTTGTTAAGGTGTTGTAGTTGGTTGTTAGGGTGTTCTCTGTGGTTGCTAAGATGTTGTATATGGTTGCTAGGGTATTCTGTGTGGTTGTTAAGGTGTTGTAGTTAGTTGTTAGGGTGTTCTGTGTGGTTACTAAGGTGTTGTAGATGGTTGCTAGGGTATTCTGTGTGGTTGTTAAGGTGTTGTAGTTAGTTGTTAGGGTGTTCTGTGTGGTTACTAAGGTTTTGTAGATGGTTGCTAGGGTGTTCTGTGTGGTTGCTAAGCATCTGTACTCCTGGTGTTTGTGCAGCTGGAGCAGGCGCTGCGTCTGGAGACGGATGGGGATGGACGGACTCTCCTCTGTGGCGCAGCAGAAGCGTGATCTGCGCAGGCGGCTGGACGAGAGCAGGCGGCGTGCAAACTCACGGCGTATCAGGAGGGCCAGCAGAGACAAGCGCAGCTAGTGCAGAAGCTTCTGTGGCCAAGGTACAGCCGCGACACGCTGGGATTGCGAGAAACCACGTGCTCTCCGGAACACTGATCTCATGACTGTGTGCAGGTCCTCCAGTACAAGAAGTGTGAGATCTGGAGCAGATGCTGCTGGAGAAATCTACAGTCAGTGCAACATCCCATAATACCTCACTGTTTGAATGCTGCGTGTTCCAGGGTGTTCTGTGTCCGTCGAGTTATATTAGCATCTAGATTTAGACATGTTTACTACATGAACTAGTTCCAAAACAATGACAAAATTGTATTTAGGAGATATAAGCATTCAAAAGTTAGTCTCTCACTTCTGTTAAAATGCATCACAGATTTAGATGACATAATCGCAGACTTCACCTACTCATCAAATCTTCTGTCCAATCAAATGCTCTCTAGAATCTGAAGCCCGCCCCTCACTATAAACACACGCTGAAATCGGTCAGCTGTTCACACATTTACTCTTTTCTA